>PVIU01012973.1:0-57829 GCA_004026605.1 Ondatra zibethicus | reverse complement strand
CGTGAGCGGTGCATGGCCCGTGAGCAGTGCACGCTGGCCTGTGAGCGGTGCATGGCCCGTGAGCGGTGCATGGCCCATGAGCAGTTACACACTGGCCTGTGAACAGTGCACACTGGCCCCGTGAGCGGTACATGCTGGTCCGTGAGCGGTGCATGGCCCGTGAGCAGTGCACGCTGGCCTGTGAGCGGTACATGCTGGCCCGTGAGCGGTGCATGGCCCGTGAGCAGTGCACGCTGGCCTGTGAGCGGTGCACGCTGCTTCTGACCTGGAGCCTCTGTCAGATGAACTCAGCACTGAGCAGCCACAGTACGGGCCCAGGCTCTGCTAGGGACCTAGTTCAGTCTTTCTGTTGTAATAGAATTTGGGATTATTAAATTACAGATATTTTAAAATTCTCCTCTGCTTTTGAGATTTTTTTCAAATATAGATCTGTAAGCACTGTGGTTAAGAGGGAGAAGGGTGTTCAGAAAGAAAGACATGCACAAGGGTGGGTGTGGGCCCCTCAAAAGGAGTCCCCCATTTTAGTTTTTCTGTTGTGCACAGAACTGTTTTACAATATAAAAATCAGTTACGAGTTTTTGTTTGTTTCTTTGTTTTTTTTGTGGTTTTTCAAGACAAGATTTCTCTGTGTAACCCTTATGTCCTGGACCTCACTCTGTAACCAGGCTGGCCTCGAACTCAGAGATCCGCCTGCCTCTGCCTCCCAAGTGCTGGGATTAAAGGCCTGCGCCACCAAGCCCAGTCAGTTATGAGTTTTTAGAAGGCAAGGCTCCCAAACAGACACATACCGAAAGAATCCATTTCCTAACTCAAGTCAGGCAACAGAAATTATTCAAAGAAAGAATGCAAAGAGCCCCTTATTCATGGCTGGTGATGTGGCTGAGAGTACGGAACTCATGTGGACCCAGGGCCCTGGGGTCAGTCTGCAGTGCTGCAAAAATGACCCCAAGCCCCAGTTTGCTCTCAGTTGAAGACTTTTGACTAATTTCTCTTTCTTTCTTTCTTTCTTTCTTTCTTTCTTTCTTTCTTTCTTTCTTTCTTTCTTTCTTTCTTTGGTTTTTCGAGATAAGGTTTCTTTGTCGCTTTGGTGCCTGTCCTGGAACTAGCTCTTGTAGACCAGGCTGGCCTCAAACTCACAGAGATCTGCCTGCCTCTACCTCCCAAGTGCTGGGATTTAAAAATGTGTAGCCCAGGCTGGCCTCAAACTTGTGATCCTCCTGCCTCTGCCTCCTTCAGCAAATCCTACCGGCCTGTGCCACCACAACTGGTGACTAATTTCTAGAAATTTTCTTTTTTTAAGTAAGTGAATCGGTTTTTTTTTCTTTTTTTCCGAGACAGGGTTTCTCTGTGTATCTCTGGCTGGCCTGGAACTAGCTCTTATAGACCAGGCTGGAACTCATAGAGATCTGCCTGCCTCTGTCTCCTGAGTGCTGGGATTGAAGGCGTGTGCCACCACTGCCTGGTTGAGCAAGTGAACCTTAATTCACTGTATTTTCATTCAGGTACATGAGTGCCTGCCTGTGCCTATGTGTGCTGGTGCCGCTGAGGCAGAAGGAGGCATCAGATTCCCCAGATTATGGGTGGTTGTGAGCCTCCATGCTGGTGCTGAGAACTGACCCCAGTCTTCTGCAAGGGCAGCCATGCTCTGAACCTCTCAGCCATCTCTTTAGCCCTTATGGTTTTCTAAGACCTCAGAATATGCAATGGTTAGTAGTAGCCTCAACTGGGGGCCACTAGTATGACCTCAACTTCTTGTGGCTCTGGCAAAGCTCAGCAGACTGAAAAACCTTTCAGGACCATGAGCAGAGTCAGGGCTGGGGTGGGGTGGGTGGGGTGGGTGGGGTTGGCTGGGCTTCCTGGGAGCTCTTGGCAGGAAATGCACCACCTCAGGTACCAGCCAGACAGCTTGGGACAACAAACAGATGGGAAGGAAACAATCCTCCCTCCCATATCCTCTTTCTGTCCTTTGGTCCTTAGCACATCTTCTCATCTCCCAGCTCTGACTGTTTGACATTCTGTATCCCAGTGGAAACCTAAAAACCCCAGCTCTGGACCAAAGCATCCCTTCGTGCCTCCACTGAGCCCCTGGGTCCCTCAGGCAACTGCAGGAGTAGGAATGGGTGGGGCAGGATGCAGGGGTGGAGTGGGTGGAGCCAAGACCCACTTCCTTTCCCCTTGGGGCTCAGTCTGCCCCAGTCCTGACCAAGTCTCTGGAGGAGCAGGAGGTGTTCTCACCCTGGCCCTGTGCCATTTCCATTGAACTGGTAAGGTGGCGTGCTATAGACGGGTAGGCGGTGCTCAGAGGATGAGGGAATTACCTAGAGTTTGGAAAGATGAATCGGGTGATGGGAGAAGGGGTCAAGAGCCATTGGCTAGAGCAGAATGAGTGAAGGCCAGGAGGACATGGCTGCTGGGGGAGTCTGAGCTGCCAAGGCCAGGGTGGGGATCACTGCCACCATCTGTCCCCTTGCTGGTTCTGATAATAGTAAAAGCAAGAATGGAAAAAAAAAACCGTTAAACCACAAGTTGGGCTTGGCAGTTGGCAGGGAAGTGGGCAGAAGGAGGGGGCCGGCCAGGTTTCCCTCCCAACCCCTGTGTGTTCTTCTGCAACTTCCCTACCTTCAGGTCCCAACTCCAGCTCTGGAGATGGCCCTGCTTCTCCTCCTCTTTGGGGGCTTTTGGACCCAGGTGGTGAGCAACTCAGAAGGTCTGCAGGACACAGTGATGTCGCTATCTACCCTTCATACTGAGGTCCTAAGTATCTCTGAGGCCTCGGCTGTCAACTCAACAGTCTCTACTAGGCCAGAGACAGTGGATCCTGAGGGGACTACCAGCATATGTTGTCAGACCCCACATCCACCTCCCCCAATCCCCTTCGGAACTACTGGATCGTCTTCTCTTGGGCTTCCCGCTGGTGACAGTATAAACCCCCCTGTACCGGAGCCTGCAACCTCCCAGGAAGTTTCCAACAAGACATCGGTGCAGCTTCCAGAACCGACAGCCATTTCCAGTGACCCTCCTGTCACCACAGCCAATCCTGTGACAGACGGAGCTGTTACACTTACCTCTCTAGAAACCTTTAAAGGGACTAGTGTACCCCTTGTCACCATGACAAGAAGTTCTAAGGAGACCAGTGAACCTTCTGTGGCTACAACAGTAAGCTCCAAGTCCAGTGGTCCCCCTGTCACCATGACTACTGAATCTCTAGGGCTCTCCAGTGAGCCACATGGACTCCCGACCACCATAGCAACCAGTTCTGTGGAGAGTTCTAGTGTAGCCGGTGGCACCCCGGTCTCCAACATAAAAATATCCACAACGTCTACCACCATAGCAACCAGTTCTGTGGAGAGTTCTAGTGTAGCCGGTGGCACCCCGGTCTCCAACATAAAAATATCCACAACGTCTACCACCATAGCAACCAGTTCTGTGGAGAGTTCTAGTGTAGCCGGTGGCACCCCAGTCTCCAACATAAAAATATTCACAATGTCTACCCCAGAGCCCGTAACCAACAGGACGCCACACCAGGGATCAAGTGGCATGTTGCTAGTGCCCATGCTTGTGGCCTTGCTAGTGGTTTTGTTACTTGTGACTCTGCTGCTGTTGTGGCGCCGGAGGCAGAAGCGTAGGACTGGGGCCCTGACGCTGAGCGGAGGTGGGAAGCGTAATGGGGTAGTGGATGCCTGGGCTGGGCCAGCCCGGGTTCCTGATGAAGAGGCCGCAACAGCAGCAGCATCTGGGTCAGGGGGCAACAAGGGCTCGGGGGCCCTGGAGAGAGAGGGGTCGGGGCAGAGGCCCATGCTCACCACTTTCTTCAGCAGACGGAAGTCTCGCCAGGGCTCTTTAGTACTGGAGGAGCTGAAGTCTGGGCCAGGTCCCGACCTAAAGGGGGAGGAAGAACCGCTGGTGGGCAGCGAGGATGAGGCTGTGGAAACCCCCACTTCTGATGGGCTAGAAGCTAAAGACGGGGCTGCACCTCAAAGCATGTGAGCATCAGGAGGCCTTCATGTGACCTGCTCCTTAACCCTGGATCCTGCTGTCAGCATCCTGGCACTCTACATTTGTGAATATTTGTGAACTAAGTGTGTTCGTTTGTTCGTCCATTCATTCTCTCCCCCTTTCTTCTGCTATGCTCCCTTTGGAGCCAGTTGCTGAATCTCCATGAGGATAATCTTAGTTGACCTACAATTCCTTCAAGGATCCGCCTTGAGATGCTGGGATCTGACAAAGAAGAATGAAATACCAAACTTTGGAAAGTATATGGCGCCCCTTTCCCTGTAGGGCCCCCTTCAGGACTCCCATTTGCTCAGGGGCCAGCTTAGAGCCTGGAAGGGGGCATCCAGCTTGTTCTTGGGTGAGCTGTGTGACCTGTGATTTTCCCCAGAGCACTCTGGCTTTGGGTTGGCTTGTAGCTGCTGGGGGAGGCTGCCAGAGATTGGCTACTCCCTTGGGGCAGAGATGAGAGTTTCTGGCTCCAAGAAGCCTAGCACCTGCTGTGTCCACTCGGAGATGCAGTTTGTGTGCAAGATATGACGCTTAGGTGATGGTTGTGAAGAGTACTAGTGAGCACAGACGGTGGGAAAAGAGCCCCGGCAGGGACTGGGAACCTCCAGAATGAGGGACCCAGTAACTGCCAAGAGCGTCTCACTCAGACAGGGTAGAAGCAGCTGAAAACCTAAATCTGTCTGTAGCCTTCAAAAGAATGCAAACTCGTTGGGTACTAAGCTGCCAGATGCTCCCCTCAAAGGCTCCCTCACACCGACACCCACCCCCCCCCCATGCCCACACGCAAGAAGAGGAGAGGCGTCAGCCCAGCGCGGGAACTGGGTACCGCCAACCCCCTGGTCTTGATGCCTTTTCTTACAGTCTCAGTTTTCTCGGTTTGTCTGTTTCCTCTTCCACTTCAAGACTGAAGTCCTTCCCTTTTCTAAAGGGAGTAAGAGGGAGTTAGATGAGAATACAGGCCCTGGGGGTGGAACATGTGCCAGGGATTCCCCGAAGGTCTGAGGTAGAGGGAGGGGACAGTTCCCAATTGTGCTGCTTCTGAACCATCAGCCTCTGACACTGGCATGTGGTCGGAAGGTGGTTGCTGGAGGAGATTTGCAAGAGGAAGTTGTTGAGTCAGAGGGCGCAGTCCTTGAGAACAGGCTGACCTACAAAAGGAGGCGTGAGTGTGGTTGTGCATGGCCTGGATGGAAGAGGGGAGGATGGAAAATGGAGGCCCAGGTGGCTCTCCCGATGAATGTGGGGGAGGGGAGGGGAGCCAAGGCATGGAAAGGGACCCGGATCAGCTGTCACCACATCAAGCTGCCATTGCCCCCTCCTTTAGTCTGTGGGGAAGAGGAAGGGCTGAGATGGGCACCCGTGGGCTCCCTTGAGCCCATTTCTACTGCTCACTAGGGGCCATGTGGGCCAACTTTAACGAGATGGCAGAAACGAGTTGCAAATGGCCCATAAGGGACACAGCAGCTGTTGCGGTAGATTTTGCCAAGCTGAGTGCCCCAATTTCAGGTATTTAGAGGATAATGTCACCAAACCGAGAGGTCAAGGGCTCTGACATTTCCTGAGCTGTTTTTGGTTTTCAGCTGCAGGGAGAGAAGAAGGCTGAAGGAAGTGGTGTAGAGATGGGGGATGCCACCTAACAGGACTTCAGCCCAGACAGGGTCAGAATGCTCTGAGCCCTAAATTGAGTGACAGACAAAAATGTCACAAGGGCGCTAAAAGAAGGAAGTGTTGTACTGTTTCTGAAGGAAGACAAGAAGGCTTCATGTTTGTCCCAGGGTCTCCTCGGCCACATCCCATTTCCTATTGGCTCCCATGCCTGGAGGTGCTCAGTGTACATTCACATGAATGAATGAATGAATGAATGAATGAATGAATGAATGAAGAAATAAGACTTTGAAAGCTAGGAAGGGGAAGGTATTTTTACCACAGGCACTAGAGGGTGCAAAAGTATATAACTAAGTAGCGAGCAGGAAACATGATGGGACACAGCTAGATGGATGTCCTTCAGCTCAGTAGAGGAAAAACAGTAAGCAAGCAACAGATGTGGTAAAGCTAGAGAGAGAGAGAGAAGGAGGGTAAACAGAAACAGGGAAATGTAAAACATGATAGCAGTTTCAACTCCATCAGTTATGAGATGATTGTGAGTGGCTTGTGTTTGTGACGTCCTTGCCATGTTTTCAGAAACTGTAACGACCCCAGAAATGGCTGCAGCTGACATGGAATGGGAAGAAGGAAGTCATTAATCTGTAAATACATATGATTCTCATTTATAATAAAAGCTACATCCCAAATGTTTAGTGTGGTCCTCTGAAAGGTGGGGAATCAAAGTGTGATTTTCATCTTACTTTTCTGTGGCTTTCAAGTTTTACACAATAAATGTCTTTACTTTTGTAGTTATGAAGAGTATTGTTGAGGGGCCTGGGAAATGGTTAAAAGCATAAGAACACTGGCTGCTCTTCCAGGGGACGCAAGTTCTGTACCCACTACTTAAGATGCAGCTTACAATTGTCTGTAACTCCAGTTCCAGGAGATTCAATGCCTTCTTCTGACCTCCAAGGACACCAGGCATGCATCTGGCACAGGTACATATACACACACACGCAGGCAAAAATACCAATACACATAAAAATAACGAAATGTTAAAAAGGTGCATTGTTAAAGCAGATGTTTCTTAGAGAGCCGTGGGAGGTGAGGCTGGAAGAGAGCCGTGGAGAGGGTCAGAGTCTCAGAAAGCTTGAACTGGCTTCTGAGAGTGTTCAGATGGAGGAGGGGGGTGTCCCATCTGTCCCATGGGACCTCTGCAGATAGTGAGTGCCATTCTTCCTCCGGTTGCCTAGCAACATGTCTTAGAGCCATCCTCAAACTGCTCCCTGTGCTAGGTCCAGCTGACTCTTCCACTTGTCCCTCCTCCCCCTGGGTCCTTGCTTTCTCTGCAGGCCCCAGCACCCTGTCCAGATATTATTTTCATTTATTAGAGGAGGTAAGGCCTATTTGGAGCTACTGTTTTTGCTTTGTTGTGAGACAGTCAGGGTCTTACCATGTAGCCCAGGTCTTTTGAAACTCACTCCCCTATGTCAGTCTTCCGAATGTTGGGGCACAGGAGTGTTCGGTCACACCTGGCTAAAGTTTTATTTTATTTTGAATTGACGTGCAATAATTTTTCAGTTATATGGGGGTACATATCACACACACACATACACACATATGTATGTATCAGTATATGCACAATGTGTAGTAATCAAATAAGGGTAATTAATATGCCCATCAACTTTTTTTTGTAGCAAAATCCTTTCTTCTAGCCACTTTGAAACATAAACCATGAGCCCGTCCTGCTGGCACAAGCCTGTAGCTCCTAGAGTTTAGGAAACAGTATGGAAGGATCGGGAATTTAAGGGCATCCTGGGCTACATAGCAAGTTTGAGGCCACCCTGAGCTACATGACAACCTATCTCAAAAACCAAACTATGACTCATAGTCATGCTTACTGGGATGGTAGGACTTCCTCCGCCAGCCCATAGTCTGTACCCTGAGCATCCAATCCTCTCTTTAGCTTCTGAGAAATTCTACTCTACTCAATAAGATTTACTTTTTCACAGATTCCACATATAATTGAGATTGTGACGGTACACACACACACACACACACACACACACACACACACACACACGATACTAACAAGCTGGCCAAGCTAGCCTCAAGCTCTTGATCCTCCTGCCTCAGCCTTCCAAGTTCTAGGATCCCAGGCTGTCTTAGTCACTGTTCTATTGCTGTGACCAAGGCAATTTATAAAAGCAAGTATCCAATTGGGGGCTCGCTTACAAATTCAGAAGGTGAGTCAGTGATCATCACGGTGGGAAGCGTGGCAGCAGACAGGGATGCCTGGTGCTGCAGCAGTGGCAGAGAGTTTACTGGTTTCTTTTTGTTTTTAAAGATTTATTTGTGTATAGTGTTCCTCTTACATGTATGCCTGCAGGCCAGTAGAGGGCGCCAGATCTCATTATGGATGGTTGTGAGCCACCATGTGGTTGCTGGGAATTGAACTCAGGATCTTTGGAAAAGCAGCCAGTGCTCTTAACCTCTGAGCTGTCTCTCCAGCCCCAAGAGCTTACATCTTGAGACAGAACCATGAAGCAGAGAGAGAGAGTGACAGAGACAGATAGATACACACACACAGATAGACATATGGATACACATAAACACACACACACACAGAGAACAGAGAGAGAAAGAAAGAACACCAGCTGGGAGTGGTGTGGGCTTTAGAAACCTCAAAGACCACCCAAATGACATACCTCCTCCAATAAGACCAAACCTCTTAAACCTTCCCCCAAAATTCTACCAACTGGGGACAAAGCATTCAATTATATGAGCCTATGGGAACCATTCTAATTCAAACTACAACACTGGTGTTACTGCCATACCCAGCTTCAGTTCACACAGTGTTTTTCTGTGTCTGGCTAATTTCACTCATACATACAGTGTCTCCAGGTTCCTCCATTTTGTTACCAATGACAAGATTTCACTTACTTAAACAGTACTCCAATTACTAAATAGCATTCTTCATATATAACCATACATTTTCTTAGCTATTCTCCTACTGATGGGTACTTGAAACTCAAATAGTTCAAAAGCTAAATAATCACAGGGCTGGAGAGATGGCTCAGGCAATAAGGGAACCAGCTTCTCTTCTAGAGGACCTGGGTTCAGTTCCCAGCACCCATAGCTCACGACTGTCTGCAACTCTAGTTCCAGAGGCCCACCACCCTCTTCTGACCTCCACAGGCACCAAGCATAAACATGGTATACAGACATACATACAGGCAAAACACTCATATACATAAAATAAATAATAATTCAGCCAGAAACTGGACTAAAAACCAAAATAGACATTTCTCAAAAGAAGACAGGCCTTCAAGGGGAAAAAATTCATACCACTCATTCTGAGATAAATCATGCTGCTCTGAGAAGGCACCTCACCCTAGTCAGAATGGACACTGCAGACAAGAGAAAGGATGGGACTAGACAGATGGCTCAGCCTTTAAGAATCCTGTACAGTCAGGTGGTCGTGTCTCACACCTTTAATCCCAGCACTTGGGAGGCAGAGGCAGGTGATGAGTTTGAGGTCAGCCTGGTCTACAGAACAAGTTCCAGGACACTCAGGGCTACACAGAGAAACCCTGTTAAAAAAACAAAACAAACAAAAAGAAGAAACCTGGCAGTGGGACTGCACGCCTTTAATCCCAGCACTCAGTAGGCAGAGGCAGGCGGATCTCAGTAAGTCTGAGGCCAGCCTGGTCTACAAAATGAGGGTTTTTGTTTTGTTTTTCTGAGACAAGGTTTCTCTGTAGCTTTGGAGCCTGTCCTGGAACTTGCTCTTGTAGACCAGGCTGGTCTCAAACTCACAGAGTTCCACCTGCCTCTGCCTCCCGAGTGCTGGGATTAAAGGCGTGTGCCATCACCACCTAGCCTACAAAGTGAGTTTCAGGACAGCCAGGACTGTTACACAGAGAAACCCTATCTTGAAAAACAAAACAAAAAGGAGAAAGAAAGAAGGAAAGAAAGAAAGAAAGAAAGAAAGAAAGAAAGAAAGAAAGAAAGAAAGAAAGATGGAGGAATGCTAATCTGGGTGTTCCATTGCTGTAACAAATCACGTCCCCATAAATTCGCTATGTTAGCCATATATAGTTTTAATTTTCCTGTCTGTCCTTCTGGCCCTACACACTTGACCAGTCCTGCACTTTGTTTTACCTGAGATAAGTTCCAATCTCTAGAAGCTGAACATTTACCTCCTGAAGAGGCCACTTTGAATGTCAAAATTTTGGTGCAATTATTGCTACATATGCCTTTGGGTCTTCTAAACCCTCAATTTCAGTGCCATTTATTTGTATTTTAACTTTGGTCTTTGATCATTTATAGAAGTTGACTAAATATTTGCTTGATATTTTCACCTAGAAATTTTGTTTTATCTTCTAAAGTGGTTGTATCATCAGAGCTGTCTGGTTTCCACAACAGGCATTAGGTCTTTTAATTGCTCTGTAGCAGAGTTTCCCCAATGCTGACTGGAAATGATTGAACCAAATTTGACACATTTCCAAGGGTTACTTCGCCTGTCCCATGTTGATCTGCATTCATTAGTCCAGTGTTGGCCTTTGCCACACCTTCTGCATATTCCAGAAGGCTGGTGCCTTCTTGTTTGGATTATCTCTAGAAAAAAACTTTGTTGCTAGGAATGCCTTGCCTACAATTCCATTTCAGATTAACCACAATTAAAACATCTAACCTTTTGATTTTTCTTAAAATTTTTAGAAATTACATCTCCTATACAAGTATCATCATCATAAGCATGAGATCCAATATCAGCTTTATTTCTAATCCATTCATCTATGGGTGCTGATCTTGACTTTAAAAGCCTGATCACCCTTTCACATTCTGAATTAGCATTTTCAAAAGCAAACGATCTAATTAATATTTGTCTAAATTCTGGATCTGATATAATTCTACTTACAGCCTAAGTCAAGCTTTGTAAAAAAAAAAAAAAAAAGGCTTCTTTTGGGCCTTATGTAATTTTAGCAAATGGCTCAGTCCTTTTTCCTAATTCTTCAATTTTATCTCAAGCATCCAAAGCTGCTGTACAGCATAGAGCTAAGGTGTGATTATCAAATGTAGACACTCTTTACAAGTTAGCATAATGGCCCTCACTAAAAATTTAATCTTGGGGAATCTCATAACCTCTAGTTCTATCTCACTGTTCTATGACCCTGGCTTCCTCTCCCCACCATGTTCTCCATTGTAACTCAGGACCAGCTTTCAATATTGTTGTAACTAAATTTTTCCAGTCTTTTGGAATAATTCTGTTCTGAGTGGCCCATGAATTTAGCATCTGCTTCCCAAAAGGTGAATGCATACCATATGAAACTATTGCTTCCTTAAATCCCTTCAAATCCAACATTTTATAGGATCCCAGTTAACTTTTGAATAGCTTCGAGGGTGCCTATCATCTGGTGGTCATTCTTGAATTAAGGTTAGTTTTCTAATAACCTTGGGCCACTTCACTTCAGTTTCATAATGTAATGGTATGGTAGGTTCTGCTCTAAACTCCTCTGTGTGAATATTTCTCTTAATTTCATTAGTTTGTTTTTGTAAGGATTGTAACTTATCAGTTATTTTTTTTATTTGGCACTGATATCAAACAATTTTTAGGGATAAAACATGAATTACCAAAATGATAATGATTATAATTAACATTACGTCAATCCCAGCTTGTAGGCAGATACTGCTTGTTCGTTTCCTGGTCATCTGGGCCCAAATAATAACACAAAAACTATATTAATTACAACACTGTTTGGCCAATGGCTTAGGCATATTTTTAGCTAACTCTTACTACTTAAATTAACCCATTTCTATTAATCTGTATATTGTCACAAGACTGTGGTCTACCAGTAAGGTTCTGGCTGGCAAGGTTATGGTTGGCAGCTGGCATTTTTCTCCTTAGGCAGCTACATGGCATCTTCCTGACTCTGCCTACTTTCTTTCTATCTCTCTGTTTGGATTTCCTGCCTGGCTTTACTCTACTAAGCCATTTGCCAAATGGCTTCTTTAATAACCAATGGTAACAAAACATATTCATAGCATACAGAGGGGAATCCCACATCACCAGCTAAGTTGCTTATCCCTTAATTTAATTGTTCCATTTTTAAACCATCCATTGTGGAACTATACAGTGACCTTACTCTCTGACATCACAATATTTCCCATTTCTAACCTGAGAAAAGCTTTTTAAAACTAATCCCCTTTAAGAATCCCCAGGTGTCTCACCAGACCTGCTGCCGCTGAAGTGTGAGGCTGACTGTTGCTGCATAGCACTGCTGGGCAGAGAGCACAGGCAGCGCACAGGCAGCGCACAGGCAGCGCACAGCCTGGTTGAGGACAGCTACAGCTGCAGAACTGGGAGCTGAGAGTGTGTGGCAGTTGTAGCAACAATAGAAGCCTGAGGTGACATCAAGGCAGCTGACCTGGTGTGGCAGCAGCCCAAGGAGGGGGTTCAGGGGAATCCCGAAACCAGGGAGATGGAGCCAACTGCCTGAAAAGCAGACACAGGAATGTGCTGAAGAAGCGTGTGTGGCAGGAAGTGAGGGCACAGGCTGCCTGAAGGCAGAGTCAGCCAGCCATGCACGGCTTTGGGAGCTCAGGCACCTCTGGAGTTCGGGGCTCAAATGGGCAGCAGCTGGAATCTGTCATAGAGACATTACAACATTAAAATCCCAGGCTCACTTAGGGCTTGCAGTGAGGGAGAAAGAGCTAGCCTGCAGTAGCAGCTCCAGCGGCTGCAGAGCCAGGGGTAAGTGGCTAGCTTCTGATTTTGTGCCCCAGGTTGGAAGTCAGATGATGTGTTTATCTAATTATTCTTGATTAATAAAAACTTGGGAGTCAGATATCATTCTCTGAATGATCAGAGAATCGGTGGAGAAGCAACCAGTGACCTCCTACCTCTGTCATTCCTCCGTCCCAAAAGTGCCAAGTCCCACCCTACTAGGAGCTAGCCTCACCCTCTGATTCAAAACAAACTTTACTGTCAGTCTTGGGAGTGTCAAAAGGCATTAAAAATATCACACAATAGAAAAAGAAAAAGCATTGGCTGCTCTTCCAGCGGAGCCAGGTTCACTCCCAGCACCCACAGGGTTGGTGGCTCAAAACCATCTATGACTCCAGTTCCAGAGGAATCCGGTGATCTCTTCTGGCCTCAGCAGGCACTGCAAGCAAGTGCTGGACAGACATGCATGCAGGCAAAATACTTGTACATAACATATTTTTTAAAAAATGGGTAAGAGACAAGAAGTCCTGGCGGGGATGAAAAAGGCAGCAGGCTCGCACACTGGTGAGAGTGTAAACTGATGGGAAGACAGAATACGGCCCCTCGAAAAGTTAAAACAGCACTGCCATATGACCCAATAGCCTCTCTGTGGGTATAAATCCAGAGGAAATAGAATAACAATTTTAAAAAGACAACTGTGGCACTCTTCATAACAGCCAAGATCTGCAGGCTACCAAGGATCCTCCTGAAAGGCCACTCTGTCTGGAGAGGGTCTGCCTGCATCATAGGCCATCAGGATAGAGTTCTCTTTCCCAAGCATGGTATATATACCTCCCAAACACTGACTCTGGCTATGACTCAGTGGGTAAAGGCATGTGTTACCACCAAGCCTATGCTGCCGAGTTCAGTCCTTCAGACACAATGGTGAAGGGAAAGAGTCAGCCTGTAAAAACAATTTCTTTTTTTTTCTTAAGATTTATTTATTTATTATGTATACAATATTCTGTCTGTGTGTATGCCTCCAGGCCCGAAGAGGGCACCAGGTCTCATTACAAATGGTTGTGGGCCACCATGTGGTTGCTGGGAATTGAACTCAGGACCTCTGGAAGAGCAGTCAGTGCTCTTAACCTCTGAGCCATCTCTCCAGCCCGCAATTTCTTTTTTAAAAAGTATCTCATTATGTTGCCCTGGCTGTTCTGGAACTTCCTATGCAAACAAGGCTGGCCTTGAACTTGCAGAGATCTACCTGCCTCTGATTCCTGAGTCCTGGGATTAAAGACATGTGCCACAACATCCCAAAAAAGAGACTCAGTTTTTGTAAATTGTTCTCTGACCACCACATGTGAGCCGGGTATACATCCTCCCAAAACAGTAACACAATAAATAAATATTCTTAACATTTTCTTTTCTTTCTTTCTTTTCTTTTTTTTTTTTTTTTGAGACAAGGCTTCTCTGTGTAACTTTGGTGCCTGTCCTGGAACTAGCTTTTGTAGACCAGATTGGCCTCGAATTTACAGAGATCCACCTGCCTCTGCCTCCTGAGTGCTGGGATTAAAGGTGTGCGCCACCACCACCTAGCTTTTTGCTCATTCCCTTATGATCAGCCCACACCCTTCATGCTATCCGGCCGTATCAAATTTTTGTTGCTCCTTGATTAAACAAAGCGAAGATGTTTATTTTGTCCAAACACTAAACTAATATCCATTTACCCCCTTTTCTAAAAGCCATAGGCCCACAGCTGTAATCTTGCACTGAGAGGCAGAGGTTTGAAGCCAGCCTGGTCTACATAGCAAGTTCTAGGCCATCTCTAGGGCTGCGTATAGAGACTCTGTCTCAACAAACAACTTTAAAAAATGCTAGTTACAGCTGGGTAGTGATGGCACAGGAATTTAATCCCAGCATTTGGGAGGCAGGCAGATCTCTGTGAGTTCGAGACCAGCCTGGTCTACAGAGCTAGTTCTAGGACACCCAGGGCTGCAGAGAAACCCTGTCTCAAAAATTTCCTCAAAACCAACCAACCAACCAACCAACCAACCAACCAACCAACCAACCAAACAAACAAACAAACAAACAAACAAAGGTACTTACCAGACTATTCTAAGGTTTTTGTTTTGCTTTTATGGCACTAAAGGGTTGAACCCAGGGTCTTGAGCAGGCTTAGACAGCTGGGTTGCCCCCCTCCCCCCGCCCTGGGCTTTTTGTTGTTGGTTTGGTTTTGGTTTTATATTTTCTTTTCTATTTCTTATTTATCTGTATGTAGTGCAAACGGGCAGGAGCGTCACAGTGTGTGTGGCGGTCAGAGGACAAGTTGCAGGAGTTAGCTCTCCTAGTTTACCATCCTGGGATTGAACCCAGGCTGTCAATCTCGGCAGCAGTGCCTTTACCCACTGAGCTATCTCACTGGCCCTGCTTTGGATTTTTGAGAGCGTCTCGTGTAGGCCTAGGCCAGACTTGATTGCTCTATAAAGCCAAGGATTATTTTCTTTCTTTCTTTCTTTCTTTCTTTCTTTCTTTCTTTCTTTCTTTCTTTCTTTCTTTCTTTCTTATTTTTGTTTTTTGTGACAGGGTTTCTCTGTGTAGTCCTGGCTGTTCTGGAACTCGCTCTGTAGACCAGGCTGGCCTTGAACTCACAGAGATCTGCCTGCCTCTGCCTCCCAAGTGCTGGGATTAAAGGCGTGAGCCACCACCTCTTAGCTCAAGGATGCTCTTGAACTTCTAATTCTCCTGCCTCCGTCTCCCCAATGCTGGGATTACAGGCATGTGCCACTATGTCTGGTTTATATGATTCTGGGGTTGGAACCCAGGATCTCATGCATGTAAGGTGAGCACTGTACCAACCAAGCCACATTCCCAGCCCTGTTATCTTTTTAATACAACCAATGTTTTCATTTACTTTTTATGCATGTTTACAATTGTATTTTTCTTTTTTAAAAAAATTTATTTATTTATTATGTATACAGTGCTCTGCCTGCATGTATCCCTGCAGGCCAGAAGAGGGCACCAAATCTCATTGCAGATGGTTGTGAGCCACCATGTGGTTGGTGGGAATTGAACTCAGGACCTTTGGAAGAGCAGGCAGAGCTCTTAACCACTGAGCCATCTCTCCAGCCCATACAATGTATTTTTCATACATGTAAACAAGATGTCTTTACTATACCCCACTGTCTCTCCCACTTTCCCAGGGATCCCCAACACATTTCCTTCCCTCTTTTGTCATCTTGTTTTTGGAGATTTGTTTTATAACCCACTGAGTCCGTTAGTGATTCCGGCTAGGATGCAGACTGGTCTTACCGTCCTGTTCTCATGCAGCATGTGCAGGGGACCACAGCTGCTCTGAGTCCTGGAGCAGCATGGCCACGTCCAATCCAGAAGACAGCATTTCACAGCACTGACTGTGTCCTACTCTTACATACTGTGGTAACCTGCTGGCCTGGTCTGTCACCTGCACCTGTGTACCCTGTGCCTTTAAGAGACAAGCTCTGCCCACCCCCTCTTTCCTTCTGCCCCTTTTCTATAGAGTTAACTATTGCCTCTCTTCCTCTGCCCCTTCCTCCTTCTTTCTTCTCTCTCCCCTCTCTCTTTCCTTTCTCTGTGCCACCTTCTTTCTCTCGTTTTTCCCCCTTCCATAACCCCTTACTCCTATGCTGTTCCCAATACCCACTAAATAAACTCTATACCGTAGCTCTCTCTGCATGGCGAGCTCTATGTGTCTGTCTCCCCCCCCCAGGCAAGCCAGGGGATCAGTGGAGGCCTCGGGTGCCCCTCCTGGCACCAGCCTCGGGCCTCATCTCTTTATGAATGATAACACATACTTTCCATGCCTCTTCCTCCATGTTCCCTGAGACTTGGAGGATGTGTCTAACATAAATACCCCACTCAGGACTGAGCAGTAAACAGCCATTCATTCCCAGCACTCTGACCGTTCATGTATCTGCATTAGCTGCTGAGCACCGCAAAGAGAAATGTCTATGGCCAAGGTTGAGGGTAGAAGTAATCTATGAGTATAAGCGTAAATATTCAGAAGGTAGTTTTGTCAACATGTCCATTAGCGAGACAGTATTCAGTAGGTTTCCCTTGGCCTGTGATCTCCTGAGTCATGGGCTTTGAGCAGGCTTATAGTAGGAGGAGTGACGTCCCCCTGGGCAGCAGGCCTCAGATCCAGTCTGAAGGTGGTTGGTTACTCCCACAACCTTTGGGCCACTGTTGTGCCTCTTTCCTGGCCAATTAATATTGTCATGTGCAGGGTTCGCTGTTGAGTTAGTGTTTTGGATTTTCTTGAGACAGGGTATTACACTATGTCCTGAAACTCACTATGTAGACCATGTTGGCCTCAGACTCAAAGCAGTCCTCCTGTCTCAGCTTCTTAAGTACTGTGATTACAGACGTGAGGTCTGGCCCAGTTCATTCTTTCTCTCTCTCTCCTCCTGTCTCACTCTTTATGTATGATGTGTGCATGTTTGTGTGTGTGAGTGTGCAAATGGAACCCCATGAATCCACGTGGAGGTCAGAGGACAGCCATGGGTGCCAGTCGTTGCTTCTATCTTGTTTAAGACAAGTTCTCTTGTTCACTTGTGCTTCATACGCAAGGCTCATGGTCCCTGAGATTCCGGAGGTTGTTTTGCCTCTTCGCCCCCCCCCTACTGTAGCAGAACTGGAATTGCAGATGTGCACACTGGATCTAGTTTTATGAAGGTGCTAGGGATCCAAACTCAGGTTCTTATACTTACGTGGTAAACACTTTTCCTCAGAGCTGTATTCCAAGCCCCAAAGTTCTTCAAAGACAGAATTCACATATATGTACATGCATGCACACACACTCTCTCCTACAAAGAGCAGCATAGTTGATATAGCCCAGTGACACAGTATTTATCTCTAGCTCCAGAATGGCATCAAATCTGTAAATAAAGCAAACACACACAGCACACACCTGTATCCCAGGACTCAGGAGGCAGGGTTGGATCTGAAGCTCTGGCTATTCTTGGCCAGAGACAAGCTGGGATACCTAAGACACTATCTCAAAGAAGAAGATAAGCATCACAAATAAGACTCAAGTTTCTGTTTACTCTCAAAGACTCACTTGAAGATCAGGGTTCTGGGACTTGGGATGTAGCTCTGGGGCGGAGTAGTTACCTAGTGTGTACAAAGCCCTGAATTCTGTCCTCCGATCTGAGAAGGAAAGGAAGAGAGGGAATCAGGGCTTTCAATAAGCTTTACTGTCCTAAGTGAAAATTCCACATAGAGAGATGACATGGACAGGAGAGGGTTAACAAAGTCCCTCACCAGAAATGGCCTGCATGTGCAATGTCACTTCTCTCTTCCTCACAGTGAGTATTCAGAGTGGCTTCTCTTTCTCTTTGCTAGCTCATTTCTGACCCTGACTGTGTTTATCCAATATGGGTGGGCAAAACCTGGGAAGGAAAGACAGGGCTCCCTGTGGCAGGGATGGAGGTTTCCTGTCAGCTCTGAAAAACAGGCCCAGTCATGACCCACCGTGTTCAGACTGTGTGGCAGGAGACAGACCTCCCACTAGTAACAAGAAAGGAATATAACCAAATGATTCTGAAATACCAAAGTAGAAACAAAATCAGTAGCGAATGTCCAAACCCCAATGGGTTATTTAGGGTGAGGCAGACGCTTGGGGTGAGCCTTCCAGCTGTTCTCAACAGCGAGTTGCAAGTAGACCCCATGTGCCCAATTCCCTCCCTATGGTTTGTGACATCAAGACGGGCTGGCTGCACCTTGGCCAAGGTCCCAGTGAAAACAAAATCCACTGTTGGCCAAGAAAGCCACCTGCTTGCCATTGCATTTGTACAGGCTCTGCCTAAAGCCAGCCCACCCCCAGTTGTCCCCACAGCACACCAAGCATGGCTTCTCATCAAACTCCTCCTCAACCGTAAAGATTGACTCAAATGTCACCGCGTAGGCGAAGCTGTCCTCTTGCCCTGCCGCTCTGCAAACAGCTCCTCCCGTGATGCTGGGAATGACTGGGACCCTATGTTTTGTTGATTTTTGATTGGTTGGCTTGTTTTGAGGGACAGTCTCATGTAACCCAGGGATGGCTTTGAACTCACTATGTAGAGGGGACCATCTTGAACTCTGTGTGTGTGTTCTTGTGAAAGACAGAGGAGACTATATTCCTATACGCTGTATGGACAGTCTCTGCCTTATTCCCTTGAGATAGGGTCTCTTACTGGACCTGGAGCTCTTACATTTTTTTAAAATTAATTAACTAATTAATTTTTATTTTGACTGGGCTGGTGGCCAGCAAGTAGTGACCCACCATCTCCACCACCTTCCCTAACCCTGAACAGCACTGGGGTTACAGAAGAGCATGACCACACCCAACTTTTTCACATAGGTGCTGGGAATCCAAACTCAGGTCCTCCTGTTTGCACAGCAGTGTGCTTACCTACAGAGTCCTCTCCCTGGTCCCTGATCCTCCCCCGCCCACCTCCACCTCCTGAGTGCTGGGGATATAGGTGTTTGCCACCATGCCTGGTATATGTAGTGCTGAGGGTCACACTCAGGACTTTGTGCGTGCTGAGCAAGTAAGCCACCAACTGAGTTCCAAGGCCAGGTTGTGTGGCTGTGGAGATGTCAGAGCAGGGGCCCCTCCACTGCTGCCATGTGTATCATCTTTGCAGCTCTGGAGTCCAACAGCAAGGGCTACCAAATACATGGTTGGTGTAGGAGGTCCTTCTTTCTATGTGTTGCTTTCATTGGTGAATAAAGAAACTGCCTTGGCCTTTTGATAGGGCAGAAATCAGGTAGGCAGAGTAGACAGAATGGAATGCTGGGAGGAAGAAGGCAGTGTGGCAGACGCCATGAAACTCCTGTCTGAGACTGATGCTGGTTAGGATCTTTCCAGGTAAGCCACGACCTTGTGGTGAACACAGATTGGTAGAAATGGGTTAGATTAGGATGTGAGAGTTGGCCAAGAAGAGGCTAGATATAATGGGCCAGGCAGTAATTTAATTAATACAGTTTCTGTGTGGTTATTTCCTGGGTTAAGCTAGCTGGGTGGCAGGATGCAGCCTGCTCGCTCCTCTTACTATACACGGTTACAACTGTTATGCCCATATCCACGAAGTCCTCGCAAAAGCCAACGAGAAAACAGAGTCCCATATGTAAAAGCAAAGAGCCTTTATTTTATTCAAGTTTGCAAACTCGGTCTCTCCGTATGTCCAACGTATTGGAATAACCAGAGAGCCCCAAGCTCAGTAAGAATTGGGTTTTTATAGTAGTAAAGGTGGGGTTGAAGGGCTTTTGAGATTTAGGACCCCTGGTTGGCTGACATTTGTCTAGGGGTGTCCTGGTGAGTGTGTACTGGCAGGTGGTCTTATCTACAGCAGTTGGAACGATAGGCATTTCCTTTGGATGGTCTGTTTTTGGGTGGTGCTAGGTAATCTCAGTGTGTGGTTTTTTCTGCAACCAGGTATTACCTCAGGGTAAACTACTGAGACTTAGGCCTCTTATTTAATTTATTGATGGCCAAGTTCTACTCTGGCAGGTGATAATGGCTGGAAGTATAGAACTTCCTTTGGGTGACCTGCCCATACTTAGCTGGCCCCGACACAACACAGGAGTGTAGTGCATGAATGAACTCTGAAACACACTTTGGAGACGGTTGGGTGAACACTAAGAGGGCATCAGGGTCAGAGACAGGGTTTCTGGCTGGTTGTTGTCCTTTTATGAGTAGTCTCACTATTTGGCCCAGGCTGGGCTCAAGTGCCCCTCCAGAGTAGCTAGGATTACAGGCAAGAGCTATGGTGAGCAGATTTGACCTGTGGTAATAATGGTGTGCTGTATAATAGAGAAGTAATATCATTTACTGAACAATTACATACTGTGCCCAGCAGAAAAAACTCCCTTGAGTTTAACTGTTGACATTTGGGGTGTGTTTGTTACAGCGGAGCCTGCCCCATAATCCCAGCAATCAGGATGCTGAGGCATGAACCCAGTTTAACTACATATCATGACTTTGATTTTTTTTTTTTGTAAAGGTCTGGAAGCTGGGAGCTGTGGTGCAGGCTCTAACCTAAGCAGTCTAGAGGCAGAGGCAGGTGGATCTCTGTGAGCTTGAGCCCAGCCTGATCTACAGAGTGAGTTCCAGAATAGACAGAGCTGCACAGAGAGACCCTGTCTCAAAATAAATAAACAAACAAATAAAGACTTGAAAGGGCCAAGGCTGGAGAGATGGCACAGAGGTTAACAGCACTGGCTACAATTCCAGAGGCCCCAGTTTGATTCCCAGCATCCACAAGAGGGCTCATAACCGTAACTTCGGGCCCAAGTGATGTGACACCCTTCTTTGGCCTCCTTGGACACCATGTATGCAAGGTGGTACACAGACTTGCATTCAGGAAAGACATCCATACGCTTGTTTTTTAATTTTAAAAATAAATAAATGTTTAAGATTTTTTAAATGGCGAGGAGGAGGCAAAGGGGAAGAAAGGAAAGGACAAGAACTATTTCTCTATTTGTGCAACAATTGACTGCCAGCATTTGGAGCATCCGGGGACCCATTCTCCTTCCATTTCGTACTCCTGTCATTCTGTGAGCGTCAGGGACTGTTCTGCTTTCCGCCATTTGGTAGGAGGGAAGAAGAGGAAGTCCAACAGCCTGCGAGGTCCAGGCCTGGAAGAGGCCAGTAGCACACTCCAGTTAACCAGATTCAGGTTTGTGTCAGTCTTAGAACCAAAGGATGCTGGGAAATGTAGTTTAGTTGTGTGTCCTGGAAACAAAAGAGAAATAATAGGAAGGAGGGCCTGCAAGACGCGGGAGAAACGCTTCAAGGGTGGCACAGCCTCGAACACACATCCCAGTACTTGGGAGGCCGAGGCAAGAAGATGGCCAGAAATGAGAGGGCAGCCTGGGCTACACAGTAAGTTCCAGGCCAGCCTGATCTACACGGCAAGATCCTGTCTCAAAAACCGAACCAAAACATAACAACGAAAGATCAATCAGGAGAAAATGATAACGGCAGGGTAGGATGGGAAGAGCAGCTTCACACTCTTCATGGGCTGTGGGACGCACTTCCCGGGTTCAAAGCCAGGCAAGTGAAGTACTGGGGCGAAAGGCCCATGCAGTGAGAAACCCTTCTGCACCCCCCTCCCCCGCCCCGTGCCTGGTTTGCCTCACCTTAGTCCCCAGGCAAGAGGCAGAGGAAGTGGTGGCGGTGGTTGGAGGGGCGTTGGAAGATACGGGGCTTTGGCAATCAGTTCCCAAAAGACTGAAGAAGCGAGGACGGTTTCCAGTGAAGAATTGGAGACCCTGCTCGTTCTCAAACAGGAGCGCACTTCTCTCAGGATGGTGAACATCCTAGCTCAACCGCCCTCCCTCTCCCTCCAGTATTCCCCTCTCCGTCTCCCTCTTCCTCCTTCCCTCCCCCTTCTTTTTCTTTAAAAACACTTTTAAAAGTATTTATCATTTAGTGTCTGATGCACTGGCTGCTCTTCCATAGGTTCTGAGTTCAGCTCCCAGTACCCACATGGGCTCACAACCATCTGTAATCGGATCCAGTGCTCTCTTGTGGTGTGCAGGCACACATGCAGATAGAGCACTCATGCACATAAAATAAATAAATCTTTATTTTCTGTTTGATGTGTTTGAGTACTTTGCCTACACGTCTGTAGCGCATCACATGTGTGTCTGGTGCCTGTGGATATCGGGGGAGGGCATCACATGGCCAGAGTACTGAGCGTGCAAGCTGTCTCTCTTCCTCATTATTGTACATTTTTTTATTTTATTGATACTTATTGAGCTCTACATTTTTCTCTGTTCCCCTCCCTATATAATTCCTTTTTCTTTTTTTTAAAGATTTATTTATTTATTATGTAGACAGTGTTCTGGCATGTATGCCCACACATCAGAAGAGGGCACCAGATCTCATTACAGATGGTTGTGAGCCACCACGTGGTTGCTGGGAATTAAACTCAGAACCTTTGGAAGAGCAGTGCTCTTAACTTCTGAGCCATCTCTCCAGCCCCTTTTTTGGTTTTTTTTTTTTTTTGAGACAGGGTTTCACTGTAGTTTTGGAGCCTGTCCTGGAACTAGCTCTTGTAGACCAGGCTGGCCTCAAACTCACAGAGATCCGCCTGCCTCTGCCTCCCCATTTTTTAAAAAAATATGATTTGATCAAAATTTCGAGCATAAACATAATGTTAAGGTTTATTATTGCACACCCGTTCAATCATCAACACTGTTTGTTATTGCACACCCGTTCAATCATCAACACTGTTTTTTAGGTTTGTTTTATGTGTATGAGTGTGTGGCCTGTGCGTGTGTATGCACGGACATCACATGTGTGGCTGATGCAATTAGACTCTAAAGTTTAAAGGTCAGCAGAGAGCATCAGATCCTCCTGGAACTGGCCGTGAGCCACCATGGGGTGGGAACTGAACATAGATCCCTGCAAGAACAGCAAGTGCCATCTCTCCAGCCCCTAACATATTTATATCACTGAACATGTACATATTTTAGCCAATAATCTATTAACAAGGAAAAAAAGCGAAGTTCTTTCTGCCCAACTTTCCGTTGTTGCTTTGAGATGAGATCTCATTATGTGGACCAAACTGACCTTCCAACTCAGAGACCCTGCCTCTGTTTTCTGGGTGTTGGGATAAAGGTGCGCACTGCCACAGGTAGCTCCCAAATTTTTCAAAAAGACTTATTTATTTTATTTGTATAAGTATTTGCCTGCATGTATGTAAGTGAACCATGTGGGTGACTGGTGCTCTCACAGGCCAGCAGAGGGCGTCAGATCCCCCAATAACTGGAGTTATACATGATCATGAGCTAGTATAGGCATGTTGGGGACTGAACCCAGGTCCTTCACAAGAGCAGCAAGGGCTCTTAACCTTTGAACCATCTCTCTAACCCTCTAGACTGTTTTTTTGTTTTGTTTTGTTTTGGTTTGGATTTTCCAGACAGGGTTTCTTTGTGTAACAGCCTTGGCTATCCTGGAACTAGTTCGGTAGACCAGGCTGGTTTTGAACTCACATGTCCTTGTCTCTGCCTGCCATGTGCTGGGATTAAAGGCGTCGTCACCACCGACTGGCTAGATTGGTTTGTTAATTCATATTTTGTGGCTGGGCGGTGGTGGCGCACACCTTTAATCCCAGCACTTAGGAGGCAGTGAGTTCGAGACCAGCCTGGTCTACAGAGCTAGTTCCAGGACAGGCTCCAAAGCCAGAGAGAAACCCTGTCTCGAAAAAAAAATTTTTTGTTATTATTTGAAAGGTCATACGCTAACCATGTGTGATGACATACACCTTCATTTTCAGCACTGGGGAGGAAAAGGGAGACAGAGCAATGTGAGCTTGAGGCTAGCCTGCTCTACACAGTGGATTCCAGGCCAGCCAGGACTACACAGCGATATCCTGTTTTGAGAGGGTGGTAGTGGGGATACATTTACTCGAAGCACATTGACCCTATCTATCGACTACTCCCTCTGACTCCCCTTAGTGCCCTACCCCATCTCCCTCCATATCCCGTTTGCTTTCTCCTTTTTTGTTATTCAGTTGGTGCTGCCCATGTACACATAGTGTGTGGTCGTCCACCGGGGCATGGGAGAGTGACTTTCTCTCCTTTCCTCAGCATCTGTCTATCAACTGCCAGGAGCTCCTTCGATAAGGGTGAGGCCTTTCAGTGATGAGAGTTGACTGGCTTCTCTTCTGCAGACAACCACAGCTTCTGTGACTTCATATGTACAACAGCCATACCAGGCCCAGACGCTAGCATTTTCAGCTCCCTTCCCTAATCTCTGACTCTTTAAAGTCTTTCTACCCCCAACCCTACAGTATTTCCTGAGCCTTGGGTGGTGGTGGTTAGTATAGGTGACCCATCCGCAGCTGAGAACTCAGGGCTATTTATACCCAGCCTTTGGCTAGCTGCGAGTCTCTGTATCAACCACTATCGGCTGCACAAAGAAACTCCTCTGACTAAAGCACTGAGCAGCACAGATCTATGGCTATAATCACAAATATTAAAATGCAGTTTGGCCCCCAGGTGTGGTGGTACATACTCTGATCCCAGCACTCAGGAGGCAGAGGCAGGCTGATCTCTGATTTTGAGGCCAGCCTGGTCTACAGAGTGAGTTCTAGGACAGCCAGGGCTACATAGAGAAACCCTATCTTGAAAATACAAAAACAAAAGCAAATAAACAAACTATATATATATATGTGTGTGTATGTGTATTAAAAAATATAATAAATATTATATAAGTATATATGCACACACACACATATATATATATATTTATTCAAAAATAACTTTTAAACCAGTGGACTTCCATAGACTTCTTCATATATTCTTAATTTTGGCTAACCCACCTCCCTTCCCTGTCCAAACCCCTTATCCCCACTTCAATCCTGATCTTACCTCCTCTCTCTTTCATGTCACCAGTGTTCTACTATCTCCACTTTTCTTGAGTTGAAAGATCATAAGTTTTCCTATAACTTTTGCATATACCTTCATTTTGGTTAAACCTTCCAAAACCTAATTCCCACCCTCCCAGGCTTGAACCTTTCCACTCCCAGTATCTCTCTCTCTCTACTTTAATTTTGCCTGTATTTACTGACCCAGCCCCTAGATGTCCACCTGGTGGTCCTTCTCTAGTTTACTGGCTCCCACATGTACTCCAGGTGAAACATACACAACAAAAGATTTACAGCGAGGAGCCACGTATGAGTAAGAACATGTGGCTCTGTCTTCTAGAGCCACTGATGTCACAGTCTCCGTGTCACCCTTACAACCTCATCTAATTCTAAGTATCTCCCAAAGACCCCACCTCCAAACACCTCGGCTGTATAAATTTGGGGGAAAAGTTTTCACAACACTGGCTTTGGAGAGACACATTCAAACTGTGGCTCTCAGGAAGAGGAAAGGAGAATCTGGGGACATTTGTGGGGTCCTTCTCGGTCCCTCACATATCTTCTTCCTTGACTAGCAAACCACTTTATAGCTAAAAACAAATGAGACACAAGAGAAGGTATTTGAAATTAAAACAGAATGGTCTGGATGTGGTGGTGTAAGCCTTAACCTTAGCATAGAGGCAGGAGCACAGGCAGGCTGATTTACACAGTGAGACCTTCTCTCGGAGGTCGGATGGATGGGAGGAATAGAATTGGGACTTGACTGCAGGTCTAAGGCCAGGATTTTCCCAATGCACCACTACCAAGGCTTTCTGACCCTCACAGGAGAGTGGGTCCAGTGTCCATAGCCATGCACTCGGAGGGAACGCCAGGAGGGCTGGGAGTGGGAGAAAACAGGGCCTTTTTGGTGCCAGAGGAGGCAGAATTCCTGAATCTCACATCTCTCCCTGACCAAGGGTCCGGGAGCAGGACCGGAGGCCTTTCCGGAAGGACTAGCTCAGCTAGGCCCCTCCCAACTCTCTCTGGCAGCCCCACCCCCAGCCTCAGCCTCTGGGAACATCGATCTAAACAGTGGTGGAGGCACTGACCGGCTGCTCCAAGTCACCATGGACCCTGAAGGTGACATAAGTCTCGCTTTTTTTCCCTGTCTCCCGTATCCCCTACTGCCTGTCCCTCTCCCGATTCCAGTCATCTCCACCCCTCCTTCCCTCTTCTCTAAAGACCCCCTTCCCCCTCTGGTCTCTCCTGGACCTTCTTCCCAACCTCACTTCTCTCTAACTTGGTTGAACCCCCAAAGTTCTCCTCTTGCTTCACTGTTCCTTCTGTGTTGAGCCCTAAGGGCAGAAGTTGGGGAATGGAACGGAGGAGGTCGAGGTGCGGGGGGCTAATGGGCTGGTAGTGGGAACCTGAAAAGAGGAGCAGTCTCGGACTCTGCCCCTTGTTAGCAGCCAAGAGAAGCAGAGGCAAAGTCCTGTCTCATCCCCGCAGGGTGGGGGAGGGGATGAAGTCCGAGCCTGTAGTCAGGCCTTGGGAGTCACAGCACCTGTTGAGTCCAGAGTGCAACGCAGACAGTCTGCGGGACAATGGGCAGACCTCACATCCTCACCGCCTCTTTTTCTTGCATCTGTAAAAATGACAATAGCAATGGGGCTGGGATGCAGCTCAGTGGTCCAACTCTTGCTCATTGTGCTCAAGGCCCTGTGCTCCATCCTGGCATTTATGTGGCTCATATTTGAACCCTTTGTGTTTCCTCTCCCTCCCTGGGGTCTCCTTCCCCATGCTCTGCCCTTCATCCTGGTTTGTAACTCCTCTGGTTTGACCGTGGAGCCTGCTCTGGATCTGTAGCTCTGGCTAGCGTTCCTGGAGCGCCCTGTGTAGGTCAGGCTGGCCTTAAACTCACAGTTTGCCTGGCTCTGCCTCTCAAGTACTGGGGTCAACACCATGCCCAGTCAGCCTCCCTTCTAAAGTAACACTGACCTGGGTTTGCGTGGAAACTCAGGGAATTTATTTACCCCGTCGGATCCTGGGTTTCTGCATCCGAAAGATGTTGCAGGGATGCAGGAAAACTCAACCAGCTTTGCAGATGTCCAGACTGGTCCTTGTAGCAATGAGTCCTTTACTGAGGAACCATAGATGGGCTTCCAGGGAGGGCATGAAAACCCAGCATCAATATGAAATTCTGAGAAAATAGTCATGTATTCTTTTTTTTCTGAGAAAGGGGGTTCATAATGATAATTTTCATCAGACCCAGGTTTGTAAAGTTATTTTTTAACTTGTCATTACTGTGTGTGAGTGCATGGTGGGGGGTGTCACATGTCACATCATAGAAGTCAGAGAGCATCTTTTCAGGGGCTTTCTCTCCTTCCACCTTTGCACACCTCTCAGATGGAGCTCAGGTGCCTCCTCAGTTGTCTTTCTGGCCTAGTTATTCATGTAATTTTGAGACAGGGTCTCACTCTGTAGCCCTAGCTGAGCTGGAACACTCAGCAACACCCGCCTCTGCCTCCCAAGGGCTGAGGTTAAAGGTGGATACCTGACTTCATTTATTTTTAAAACAGGCTACCTTTTAAAGTTTATTTTTGTTATTTTAAATTCTGAATATTTATGGCAGGAGGTATGTGCACGTGTTTGAGGTGTTCAGAGGCCATCGGCCTTGGATTCTTCTACAGTTACAGGTGATTGATTGTAAGACACCTGATGTGTGTGCTAGGATCAGACCTGCGATCTTTTGCAAGAACAGTGTGCACTTAAACTCCGAGCCATCTCTCCAGCCTCACTGACATGCAGGACCACGTCTCCAGGGTCTAAATTCACAGTTTGAAATGGCCTGAAATTTACTATGTAGCACAGGTTGACCTTGAAGTTGTGATCCTCCTGCCTCAGCCTCTCAAGTGCTGGCATCGCAGATGTGTGCACCACACCAGGCCCCAGACCCAAAGTCTTAAGCAGAATAATTTAAAATCTCAAAAATTCAAGGATGGGATCTAGAGAGATGGCTCAGTGGGTAAACTTCTTGACTCGCCAGAACAAAGACCTGATCAGACTCCCCAGCAGCCACACAAAAGCTGGTCTGCAATCCTCACAAATTGAGTGTAAGTGTGTGTGTGTGTGTGTGTGTGTGTGTGTGTGTATTTTGGGGGGAGGGCAGATCCTTTAGCTCAGTGGCCACTTTGTGAGTTCCAGGTTCATTCAGTGAGAGACCTAGTCTAACAAAAAAAAAAAAAGGTAGAAAATGATAGAGAAATGTTACAGTCATTAGCCGGGCATAGTGGCCTGTACCCGGAGGTTTCTCTCCTGCCTGCCGGTTCCCAAATAACCACTCTAAGGCTTAATATTAATTACAAACTGTTTGGCCTATTAGCTCAGGGTTATCATTAATTTATTTTATTATTTAATTTATTTATACTAATTTAGCTCTTACAACTAAATTAACCTATTTCTTGTAAGTCCAGTCTCTGGCCTCCATCTTTGGAGGAGGCCCTGTCCCTGTGCCCGCCAAGCCTTGACCCCTCCCCTGAGGAGGGTCAAGACAGCCCGCCAAAATCAAAATCTTGACCACCACCACCCACCCCTGTCGTGTTTGCAGCTTGGCCCCAAGAGCGCAGGAATCCTACATTAA
Source organism: Ondatra zibethicus (assembly GCA_004026605.1). NCBI lineage: Eukaryota > Metazoa > Chordata > Mammalia > Rodentia > Cricetidae > Ondatra > Ondatra zibethicus. The sequence goes on along the minus strand of PVIU01012973.1, from coordinate 29,523 downwards.
ACCTGGATATTTTTGATTTGGCTTGATTGGGATCTTTGCGTCGGCAGAGAGCCCACGTTAGGAAAATCCCTAACATTTCTAATAGTCTATATTTTACCAAGAAGCTTGTGGCTCTGTTACCGCACATCTTACCTCCCTAGCAGCCATCAGCATCTCCCTGACGCCGCCCTTTTTCTCATTATCTTTGCTTGGATTTCCTACTTGTCTCTATTCTGCCTGCCTATTGGCCAAATCAGCTTCTTTGTTAACCAATGGTAATAAAACATCCACAGCATACAGAAGAGTGTCCCACATCAGTAGCCCATGACTTTAATCCCAGCATTTAGAAGGCAGAGGCAGGCAGATCTCTGTGAGTTCGAGGTTAGCTTTGTTTCCATAGTGAGTTCCAAGACAGCCAGAGCTACATAGTAAGACCTTGTCTCAGAAAGAGAGAGAGAGAAAGAGAGAGAGAGAGAGAGAGAGAGAGAGAGAGGGACGGAGGAAGGAAGGAAGAAAGAGTACATTAGTTTGTCAACCTCTGATCTACACACACACACACACACACACACACACACACACACACACACGATGCTCATGGCCTCCCTCACAAAGCTTAGAGGTGACCTCAGAGTGACCTACATAAAGTCCCATCCCTGCCACTTGACCACTGTGTCACCTAGACTAGATACTTCATCTCACTATGGTCAGTTTCCTTGTTGGTAAGTTAAAAGTAGTTCTCAAAGGACTGTTGATTCAAGACCACCACAAAGGGCCGGGTTCCCAGAAACAGGCTAGTGAGAGGCCCCCAATTCTGTCTTTGCACTTTTTGTTATTTGAGACAGGATGTCTCTGTGTAACCCTGTCTGTCCAGGAACTCACTCTATAGACCAGGGTGGCCTCGAACTCAAGATCCATCTGCCTCCTGAGAGATAGGCTCCACTTTTGGAACTCTGGACTCCATCTCCATGTTTGGTGTTTCAGATTCAGTTTTCCCTTGAGCATCTATTCTGATGTTTCTTCTCTTCCTCCTTCATCACCATCTTAAACTGGAGATAGAGGATACCCACTCACTTTATTGCCCTCTCGTATCCAGTGGTTACATCCCCTGGAGTTACTTCCGCAGCATCCCTAGTCGTTTCTTTTTGCTTGCCTCTTCCGAGCATCCTATCCCCAAGGTTCTGGTACATTGCTGCCTCACACATGTGACATCTGATGCTTGACTCTGGGCTCAGCCAGAAGGTTGGTAAGGGCTAGTGACCTGCATGAAATAAGTCAGGAGAGGATAAACAAGGTCTAGGCTGGGGAGCCAGCAAAACCAGAGTGTGGCAGAAGCAGTTGGGAGTAAGTAGAAAAAGGCCAACAGGTTATACTGGGCCAAACAGTGAGTACCGCTGAGCCCATGTGAGCCTTTTCTCTCATTCCTTTCCAAGTACTGGAGCCACATCTACCAGTCTCTACCACCTCTCCTGGGTACCTGTGGCCTTTCTCTGCCATCGAGCACTCCCTGGTCAAAGTCTAACCTAGTCTCAGAGCCAGCCCCTTGCGGGCCTCACCTCTATCTTCATGCTTCATTAGCAAATCTTCCTTGACCCTCAAAGTATTTGTACCATTTCAGCACTTGTGATGGGGGCTTTACTGGGTCCTGTTGGGAAGTCATTTCTGTTCCCAAACAAGTGAGGGAGCGTTGGAAAGAACTTGTCAGGAAGCTGCAGTGTGGACCAGCCTCTGTCTCCACCTGCTGTTTGCTGAATGAATCTACAGAAGCAGAAGGAAGGACAAAGCTGGTGTCTTGAGGTTGGTGGCCAGGCTTTGTCTCAGACACCGATGGGAATTGTCCCCCTGCCCTCACAACTGTCCCCTGGTGACACTCACTTTCAGAGAGCCCAAGGGAACATGGGCTGGAGTCAGGATTGCAATCCAGATGTTTCTGGCTCATACTTCAGGCCAGGAACAAAACCCTGGAATCTGGGGTATACCTTGAAGAACTCTGTATTGATGTATCATGTGGTCTGGTCCACCGGTTTCTCTTTTCTGACTGGGAAGAAGTGCTCGCCAGAGCAGTCTGGTTCCCTAAGAGGACCGCTCCACTTCGGGTGCAGCTAGTGGCCCCCTGGGAGGGCGGTCACCCTGGAGGATCCATTGCTTGAGGCAGCTTGGGTCCTTTGTGTACAGATTTCTGCTTCAGCCCTGTCTTTTCTGGGCTCCAAGGTAACCGCAGGCAGGACTCAGAGGAAGAGGAGGAGCGAAATGGTGGAGTGTGTGAATGAGTCCCTGACAGGGCCAGTCAGCTTTATACCCCCAGCCCACACTTCCCAGTTGTATGGACTCACACTATTTTGTACCTCCATTTCCTTGCCTATAAAATGGGTATAGTTGTGGTTGTGAAGATTACATTGTAAACATTCTAGTGAGACTCTTTTTGCATCTGTTTGCTTGTGTGTAAATGTGCATGTGCATACACGTGTGTGGGGTGTGCATGCATGTGAAGGTCAGAGGTTAATCGCAGGTGTCTCCATAGGAGCCATTCACCTTAGTTTGGGTTTCCATGCCTGTTCTGTGAATTCTGGGGCTCTTCATGCTTTCGTAGCAAGTGTTTTTGTAACTGGAGGTTTCTCTCCCACCTGCCAGTTCCCAAATAACCACTCTGAGGCTTAATATTAATTTCAAACTGTTTGACATATTAGCTCAGGCTTATTATTAACTAGCTATTTCAACTTAAATTAACCCATTTATATTTTATCATGAGGCTCATGGCTTGTTACCTCACATCTTGCTTCTCCAGCAGCTGCTGGCATCTCCCTCAACTCCACCTTCTTTCTCCATGTATTCAGTTTGGCTTTTCCACCTAGCTATATTCTGCTCTGCCATAGGTCAAAGCAGCTTTATTTATCAACCAATAAAAGCAACACATATTCACAGTGTACAGAAGGACATCCCACATCACACTTTACCCCTGGGCCATTTCCCAAGGCCAGAATGAAGACACCCGAAGGAGACACTGTGCCTTCTCTTTGGCTGTGATATTAGTGAAATAATAATCTCCAAAAACTAGATCCTGGAAAGTTTATGCCAAAGCTCAGGACCGAGTGTGTCTCCAGGAGGAGGCTGCTCCAGGCTACTGGTAAGGGCACCTTGCAGGAGGAACAGGGATAATGGGCAGGACCACCCCTGACCAGGACTGCTTAGTTTACACATGCCCCGTGTTTAAATCTAAACCTCACATGAAGATCCCAAAGATGGCCCAGGCTGACCTTGAACATGAAGTTCTCCTGTCTCATTGTCTATAGTAGCTAGAGTTACAGGCTCACACCACCACACCTGAAACACCTTTTTTATTTTGTTAATTTCTTTTTTAAGAAAAGGCCTCATGGGGCTGGAGAGATGGCCCAGAGGTTAAAAGCATTGCCTGCTCTTCCAAAGGTCCTGAGTTCAATTCCCAGCAACCACATGGTGGCTCACAACCATCTTTAATGGGGTCTGGTGCCCTCTTCTGGCCTGTAGACAGAATATTGTATACATAATAAATAAATAAATATTAAAAAAAATAAAGAAAAGAAAAGGCCTCATATAACCGAGGCTGACTTCAACTCTCTCCACTGTGGAGGGTGACCTTGAACTTCTGATCCTCCTGCCTCTGTCTCGAATGCTGGAGTTAGAGATGTGCTAGCGACAGGACCCAGGACTTGCTGCATGTCAGGCAAGCGCTCCACCAAATTAGCTGTACCCTACCCCTGCCATGTCAATTTCACCAGGGTCTTATTCATACCAGATAATCAATTTAAAATATATCCCTTGAGAGGTCAGGTTTACGGCTGAGTGAAATTATTGTCGGCAGTGTAGGTGCCGAGGAGGAACTTTCCCGTGGATAACACGGCAAGGACTGCAATCTGTCCCTGGCTGACAGCTGTCCCCACCAGGCAGCTCCCTGCACCAGCCTGACTCCCAGGGAAGCTTAGCTTCCCTCTGAATTAATGCCTTCCGGGCAGCTGCTAATTAGGAGAGCCTGGCTATTCAGACCCACTCTTTTGTTGGAAGTGTTAGCCAGTGGGGCTTAAAGAACACCAGATGTGTTTGTTTATTCCCCAAGTGGAAACTGTGTGAACAGTGTGCCCTACACCAGGCAGCCAGGTCGGCTCATCACCAAGCCATCTGTGTGGGCGAAGTCTGGGGGCTGAAGCAGCTGGGTTCTCCTGAAAGCATTCACTGTGGAGAGAGAGAAGAGCAATCGCTGCCTCCTCCCACCTCATCCCTCTCCGCTCTGCTCTTTAGGAAGTTTCTCTTTCCGTTTCCCAGCCTCAATTTTCCATCTATAAACACGAAACTCGTGTAGTGTGGAGGACTGTGGGCAGGACCTAAGACAGCACACAGCCAGTGCCCTGGTTTGGCGGGCACCAGTGTGTGGTGGCGATTGACCTTTCCAGACTCAGAAGCTCTGCTAGCAATTAGATTCATGCTGTGCATTCTACAGGGTATCCTAATTCCACCCCCCAACCCACCCAACCTCAGCGGGGCCCAGGGATCAACATTTTTGCCCAGCTCTTCACTAATTCTGTTGTGCAAGAGACACAGAGTGAAGCCGCATCTCGGCAGTTAGAGCACTTGCCGGGGTTTGGTTCCTAGCACTCACACAGTGGCTCACAGGCAGCTGTGACTCCAGTTCCAGGGGCACCAATAACTTCTGGCCTCCGAGGGTACATATATAGTGAACACACGCACATGGAGGCAAAACACTCATAACACGTAAAGCAAATCTTTAAAAAGTTAGAATAAGAAATACGCTTTGGTCCCTGGCCATCTTATTCTTGCGACCCTAAGTCATGAGAGGACTAGAAGAATCTTTGGTTCTCATACTCAGTCTCCGGGTGCAGCCCCTTATCCATCTGAATTTCTTGGCACTGGAAGCCTTTTTGGAGGGGTCGGCAGAAAGAAGCCGAGACCTTCGCTGCTGTCAGCTGCGCTTGGGAAAGGGCGGAGCCTGAAGAGTGAGGTCATGACCTGTGTGATGAAGCCACTGAAAAAGTCTCTGAAGCTAGGGCCGGGGTGCAGCTTGCTGGTGGGTGCTTCCCTGGCAAGTGAGAGTCCTTGACTTCAACCCTAGTGGTAAGGAGGTGGCTTCATCTATACTCCTCGGCTCAGCTCCTTTTGGTCTTCCTCCTCTTTCTCCTCCTTCTCTCTCTTGACAGGGTCTCACTCAGCAGCCCAGGCTGGCCTCAAGCTCTCTTCTTACATCAGCCATGGGGGCGCTGGGGTTAGTGATGATGCCACCTCTCCTGGGGTTTCTTGTTTCCTGAATGTTATCTTCCTGCTGCTGTTTGGAGCCACTGTTTTGTGTGATTGGAGAATGGCTTGTGACATTGGTCACAGCACTGGTTCCTGTTGTATAAGTTATGAGTCTCAGCAACTTCACTGAGGTGAACACCTTCATCACCCTAATACGACCCCAGCCATGTTAGTCCAGGCTCAGCTCCCAGCGTGCACTGCTCTGACTGTATCAGTTTGTCTTTCCTGGCATTTTATATCAGTGGAGTCAGATGGTATCATATTACACAGCCACAGGGTTTTTAATTTTTTTATTTAATTTTTTTATTATTTATTTATTTATTTGTTTAATTTTTTTAAAGATTTATTTATTATGTATACAACATTCTGCCTCCATGTATGCCCGCTCGCCAGAAGAGGGCGCCAGACCTCATTACAGATGGTTGTGAGCCACCATGTGGTTGCTGGGAATTGAACTCAGGACCTCTGGAAGAGCAGCCAGTGCTCTTAACCACTGAGCCATCTCTCCAGCCCCCTATTTTTTAAAAATATTTATTTATTTATTATGTATACAATATTCTGTCTGCATGTATGCCTGCAGGCCAGAAGAGGGCATCAGACCTCATTACAGATGGTTGTGAGCCACCATGTGGTTGCTGGGAATTGAACTCAGGACCTTTGGAAGAGCAGACAATGCTCTTAACCACTGAGCCATCTTTCCAGCCCCCAATTTTTTTTTTATATTTTTAATTGTAATTTTATTTTTATTTTTTTGAGACATTGTCTCTCTATATAGTCCTGGCTATTCTGGAACTTGCTATGTAGACCAGGTTGGCTTCAAACTCATAGAGATATACCTGCCTCTGTCTCCAGAGGACTGGGATTAAAGGCGTGCACCACCATGTCTAGCTAACATTTTTTAATTTTCAAAGTTACATTTATATATATTTATTTGGGTGTGTAGAATAAGATTGGGCGTCTCCTTTTATTGTGTAGGGTCCCGGGATGGAACTCAGTTGGTTAAATTTGGTGGCAGGCACCTCTCCTGAATGAGCTATTTCACTGAGCCTAGCCTCAAACTTTTTGTTTGTTTCTTGTTGTTTTGTTTTGTTGAGTCAAGGTCTTGTTATGTAGCCCCGGATGGCCTCGAACTCACAGAGATCTGCCTGTGTCTGCCTCCCAAGTGCTGGGATTAAAGATGTGCACCACCACTGCCCAGCCTTGCTTCTTTGCATAATTTCTCCCCCTTTTCATTCATGTTTATTAGCATATGTTATCTGTACAAAATAGTTTCAGACATGACTACAATGCCCTTTGATTTTTGCCCGTCACCTCCATGGCCTCCTCCTGCCTCCGGCTAATCCGCATCTTCCCCCAGACAGCATCCTTCTACTTTCGTGGTTTTGGTTTTCAGTCTAGACTCCACATCTGAAAGACAACATGCAATGCTTGTCTTAACATGATTTCCAGTTCTAACCATGCTCCAGAAGATGGTATAATTTTGTTTTTCTTTGAGGCTAAGGCTCCCCTGTGCAGATATACCATGTTTTCTTCATCCATCCTCCTGTTGATAGGCCCCGGGGCTGACTCCATGACTTGGAGATATTTGAGTAGGGGCTGCTGTGAGCAGAGATTCAAACCTCACCCCTCTGAGCCGGGGATCTGGGCCCAGCCAGGCTCTGCTGCAGCGACGTCCCAGTTCGTAATGCTGCTGCTGCATTTTTAACATCCATGTATTCATTCTCTCTCTCTTTCCCCTCCTCCCTCTCTCCCTCTCTCTCCTTCTCTTGTGTGTCCGTGCGTGTGTGTGTGTGCGTGTCCATGTGTGTATACACATAGAGGTCAAGAGGACAATCTGGTAGAGTCAGTTCTTCCTTTTCTCCATGTGGGGCGCAGCGATGAGACTCAGGCTAGGCGATAGATGATGCCTTTACCCTAGGAGCCATCTCGTGCTCTGCCACACACTGCTTTTAACCTTCACATGCTGGGATGTGGGGAGACTCGGAACACCTAGGTACCTGGGATCCCCAGCCCAGAATCAGCAGTTGATCTACAACCAGTCCAGGCAGCCGAGAGTTAAAACAGGCTTTCCAGATGACCCTAGCCATGCTGTTCTGGGTGAGGGCCCTTGCTCAGTGCCTGAAGCCAGTGGTTCACGCCCCACCTCCACTTCCTCACCTCATGGTGTAATTTTTGACTGTGACCTTGCAGCTGTTTCCACCACACATTACCCAGACTGCTTTAGCCAAGGCCTCTTAGTCATAAAGTTGCGAAGTCCAATGACCCATTTGCAGGCTTCCACTTACTCTGCCCTTGCACTATTTATTGACTCTTCTCCCCACAACCCCCAAACATCCGCTCTTGATTCTTCTCTAGGCATCGTCAGCCACACCTCTGCCTGCGTGTCCCCCCCCCCCCCGCTATGCTCAGACACCATGCACAGTCTCGCTACTCCTCACCCTAGCATCTCCCGGGAACAGACTCATCTACCTACTCTGTCTGGGCACCATCCATGTTTCTCGTGGGTGTCTACGTTAACACCTGCAGAAAACCACCGGGTCCCTCCCCAGCTGTGCTGCTGGGAAGCCTTATCACAGGGCACCTCGGCACCATACCAAGACTCTGAGATTTGGTTTCTATGCTTTTAGAAATAGGAATGACCGCCCAGCGATGGTGGTGCACACCTTTAATTCCAGCATTCAGGAGGCAGAGGCAGGCAGATCTCTGTGAGTTCGAGGCCAGCCTGGTCTGCAAGAGCTAGTTCCAGGACAGGCACCAAAGCTACAGAGAAACCTTGTCTTGAAAAACCAAAAAAAAAAAAAAAAGAAAGAAAGAAAGAAAGAAAGAAAGAAAGAAAGAAAGAAAGAAAGAAAGAAAGAAAGAAAGAGGAATGACCCCTGTGGGGAGGCTAAGATGAGGCAGCACTCTGTGGTACTCACAGGCCCAGGGCTCCCCATATCCTTCCCACCTTCTCCTGATGTTCCTCTTGCCCAAACTTCTGCTGCGTTCATGTTCAACCACTTGGAACACAAGTCCGAGGCTTCGATACTTAACAGTTGCCAGTTGGGCAAACTCCATCTCAGAAGTAGCTCTCACAGCTGCCCCTGCTCTCCCTTCCACCGCTGCCCCAGTTCAGGGCTTTACCGCTCTCTGTTGGCTGCCTCGGCCTCCTTTTGTCTCCTACTCCACCTTCAGTGGGTGGCTGAGGTGACCACACACTTCACTTCCAGCTCTGTGGTGGTTCCTGGGATCCACCCCGATTCCCAGGCTGAACAGGTCAATCCTCTCAGACTTGGCTCACCTCCCATTTCTCCAGTGTCATTCTCGGCTTTTCAGCTTCAAATCCCTTCCACCTCAGCCACCTCTGCCTGGCAAACATGACTCATCCTTCCCGGGGACACACAGCCACCTCCTTCAGCGCCCAGCACACTTGCGGGATGCTTCAGTCATTTCCCCAGTCAACACACCTACTGTTTACCTGATGATGTCCCTCGGAGCTTAGCAACCCAGAGGCTCTGCACCATTATCCCTGTTAGACAATAAAAGGGTAAACTGAACTGAAAGGCAGAGACACTACTGAGACTCGGGCCATCCCCTGGAGTCTTTGAGCTGAGTCACTGCACCAAGTGGCCTGTCTGATGGCATGACTGCCCCTGCATGTTTGCTATAGCGTATGAACTTGCCAATATTTGGCCATTTTTACAAGTAACTCTCTCTCTCTCTCTCTCTCTCCCTCTCTCTCTCTGTCTTTCAACAGGGTTTCCCTGTATAGTCCTGGCTGTCCTGAAACTTACTCTGTAAACCAGGTTGGCCTTGAACTCAAGTCCTTGAGCTGCCTCTGCTTCCCAAGAGCTGGCACCACCACTGCCTGGATCATTTTTGCGAATTCATATATATAGCTCAGCCCACTGGGCATTTGGTTGCTTTATTTTATATTTACTTATTTATTTTTTGATACAGAATTTTACACAGTAGCCCAGGCTGTTCTGGACCTAACTGTATATGTAGCCCAGACTGCCCACAAACTTGTTGAAATCCTCCTACCTCCTACCTTACCCTCCCACATGCTGGGATTACAGGCCTGAGCCCCTGACTGGCCCAGGGAACTGGAATACAGCTGAAGACCGGACAGGAGTGTGGTGCAGATTGCTGGGACCTTGTCGCCTAGCAGAGGAGTAGGGTGATTGGGGCAGGGGAAGGGATGATGCTGAACCAGCTGAGGCTCAGGCCTGAGAAGGTCAGGAAGACCCACCCACCTGCCATCTCCATGGCAGCTGCTCAGTCAGTCAGGAGGGAAAACAACAAGCGGGAAGTGAGGTAAAGTGAAGAGGGAGTGGAAGGAGCAGTGACGGGAACTGGAGTTTCACAGTGGTAGAGCTGTCAACGACAACAGAAGTGGCGGTGGTGGCGCAGGCCTTTATCCCCACACTCAGGAGGCAGAGGCAGGCAGATCTCTGTGAGTTCGAGGCCAGCCTGGTTTACAGAGAGTTCCAGGACAGCCAGGGCTGTTACACAGAGAAACCCTGTCTCGAAAAACCAAAAAAAGAGTGAGCAGGAGGCAAGTGATAGAACAGAATCATCCAGAAATCTCCCTGTGAGACAGGACTCTGAAGACAGTGTGGGCAAGTGAGAATTCACAGCCTAGGAGCACAGCAGGGGCCAATGGTGCAGAATTACTAACAGGAAGTCCTAGGGGTAAGGAAGCATTCTGGCCCACCAAACTCAACAGAATTCTCAGCAAAACTGTGGTTCAGAGACCAACAAGGGAGTCCAAAACTATTTGGGGAACTGGATGTGGTAGCTCGCACCTGTAATCCCAGCCAGTGGCTGCCTGGAGTTCAAGGCCAGTATGGGTTCCAAAGTGAATTCCAGGACAGCAGGGGTGAAAAAGAGGGGGGTGCGGTGGGGGCGGGAGTCGAGGGAAGCAAATTGCATGAAGGTTGCAGGTCTTTGACCAACCGACAGGTGGCAATATTGCATCATGTCTGGGTCTCTCTGCAGCGGCCAGATTCTGAGGCTCTAAAGGCTGCAAGGTCCTTGAGTTGGTGCCATACATTGGAGGTGAAAGACCTTAGAGATACCATGCCTCTACCCCGTACCCCAACAACACATAGCCAAGCCTAGTTTGCAGCCGCGCTCAGACGTCTAGTTCTGAACCTGCGGCCACCTTGCTGCCGTGTGCCCTCAGCCAATCTGCCTTTCCTAAGTGGTCCTTTGCTGTAAATACCCGAACTTCCAACTTGATAATACTTGGTGTTTGTCTGTGAGTGAGGTTCGGTGGTAGGAACACTTTTTAGAAGCTCAAGGCTCTGGTTTAGATCCCCACTATAAATAAAATACTTGGTGTTCCAGAGAAAGCTAGGAGGAAAGAGATACGAGCTCGTGGCCTGCTGGAGGGTTTCAGGGCATAAATAGCTAATCCTTCCGGGCAACACAGATGGATGAGATGGAGGCAGGCAACTTTCAGGTGTGCACAAGTCGCTTGCCCTACTGTTAAATACAGAGAGCCTTGGTGGTGCATGCCACTAAGGAGATGGGATGACTGGGAGCCCAGGCTGGCTGTCCTGGGCTACCTAAGCAGAGCATGTCTCCAAAGAACAACAGGATATTAAATATCTTATCGTAAATAAATAGCTTTGGACGCAACAGTAGGTTTAGTACGTAAAATATGAGACACCCAGTTACATTTGAGTTTCAAATAACAGGTCACGACTACTTACAAGTTGTTAAATGTGGAAGATGATCCGAGTGCCTACGTACTTGGATGTCATAACAAAGCAGAAGGGCACTGGCAGGAATGGGAAGAGGAGGCAGCTGCTGTTCAGGGTCCAGAGCTTTAATTCTGAAGAGGGGAGGTTATATGAGGTTAGTAAGACCACTGGATTCAAATGCATTAGGAGCTTCGTCCCATGTTGTTTCTTTAACTATGCGTCAATTAAAGTTAAAAACAGGATGCATGGGGGGAGATGACTTAGTGGCTAAGAGGGCCTGCTTCCAAGCTTGGCAAACTGATTTAGAGTCTAGGACCTACATGCTTTAAAAAAAAAAAAAAAAAAAAACATAGGCTGGAGAGATGGTTCAGCCATTAAGAGCACTGACTGTTCTTCCAAAGGTCTTGGTTTAATTCCCAGCAACCACATGGTGGCTCACAACCATCTGTAATGAGATCTGGTGCCCTCTTGAGGAAGAGACCTGATCAGGTGTCCTCATCAACTTAGACCATGAAACCCAATATGGATAAGTTCAACAGAACCGCCATATACGAGCTGCCCATGCACGCTTCAGCATTGCCAGGGCATAAATTTCATTTCATTTTCACCTACATGCTTTCGAAAATAAGACTCTTGCATGGTATCCTTTGACCTCCACTCAAAAGCAATGACACCTGTGTGCGTGCACACACACACACAATAAATGCAGAAAAGATTTACAAAAAAAGGCATGGTTTGATAAGAAGGAGCAAATGCTCTGCTTCTTGCTTCTACATTTCATCATCATCATCTATTTATTTATTTATTTAGAGACAGGCTTTTTCTGTGGCTTTGGAGCCTGTCCTGGAACTAGCTCTTATAGACCAGGCTGGCCTCGAACTCACAGAGATCCACCTGCCTCTGCCTCCCGAGGGCGGGGATTAAAGGCGTGCGCCACCACCGCCGGCTCTACATTGTATTATTATCATTGTTGCTATTTTGAGACCAGGTCTGAGGAGGTTGTCATCAGCCTCCAAGAGGATGGGCATTATTGGCATGCACCACCATACCCAACTTCCTTATAAAATTCCTTGATCCTTGCTGAAAGTTTAACTCTAGCTAGGTGCGGGCTATTTTTATTTACTCTGACAACCTGGTTGGCTCCAGACCTAACCCTCTGCCTCAGCCCAATCTCCACGCTGATTGGCTAGCGCCCTGTTGCCCATGCTTTTGAATATTTTGGTGCCACCTCTGGCTACAAGGAAGTACAAACCTAGCAGCCCTCTCTCTGGTTCCCCCACAGGTCTGCAGCTCTTGCTGCCCTCTTCGACCCTAGCAGCACTGGCAAACAGCTGGCTGCAAGAAGACTGCCCGAGCCTCAATTTTGCAGCCTTGGTCACGGGATCAGCTCCTGCACAGGCAGCGCTGTGGGCCAAATCTCCAGGGGTTCTGGCCGGGCGACCTTTCTTTGATGCCATCTTTACCCAACTCAACTGCCAAGTGTCCTGGTTCCTCCCAGAGGGATCGAAGCTGGTACCTGTGGTCAAGGTGGCAGAAGTCCGGGGACCTGCCCACCACCTGCTGCTGGGGGAACGGGTGGCCCTTAACACCCTGGCCCGCTGCAGTGGGATTGCCAGCATGGCGGCGACAGCTGTGGAGGTGGCCAGGGGCACCGGCTGGAATGGGCATGTGGCGGGCACGAGGAAGACCACTCCGGGGTTCCGACTGGTGGAGAAGTACGGGCTCCTAATTGGCGGGGCTGCAAGCCACCGCTACGACCTGGCAGGGCTGATAATGGTGAAAGACAACCACGTAATGGCAGCCGGCGGCGTGGAAAAGGTGAGTGCCTGGTTGAGCCGCTGTTCTCACTAGGGTCCTCTTCTGACCCTCATTCCAGTCCCTCCACCAGAGTCCCAGGGTCAGGGATGCCATCTGTAAATGGGGGAGGCCGACTTCCGTTTTGCGCTCCAGGGTCCAGTGCCAGGCGACCCAACCTCACCTTTTCTCTGTCGGCTTCGCAGGCAGTGCTGAGGGCCCGGCAGGCAGCCGATTTCGCCCTGAAGGTAGAGGTGGAATGCAGCAGCCTGAAGGAGGCCTTGCAGGCAGCAGGGGCTGGGGCTGACCTGGTCCTGCTGGACAACTTCAAGCCTGAGGTGAAATGGATCCGACCCCTGGTCAGGGTCTGTGCGTGGGAGGGGGTGGGAAGCGCTCACCGCCTCTCGACTTGTATCTTACAGGAGCTGCACCCCACAGCGGCTGCCCTGAAAGCCAAGTTCCCCAGCGTGGCTGTGGAAGCCAGTGGGGGCGTCACACTGGGCAACCTCCCCCAGTTCTGTGGGACCCACGTTGACGTCATCTCGCTGGGGATGCTGACCCAGGCTGCTCCAGCCCTAGATTTCTCCCTCAAGCTGTTTGCTGAAGGTGCTACTCCAGTGCCTCAGGCCCGTGGGCCCTAAAGCCAGAAAAGACGTCACCAGCATGCGTCACTCTGGCTTGTTGGCCCTCTCAGGTCACACCTCTTTAGGTTCAGAGGCGACAGGACTCACCTGACACCTGGGCTTCCCACTAGCCCTGCCAGCCCCGGCTTGTGTGACCTGCCAGGGCCGACTTTGATTTTGCTTGCCTCAGTTTTCTCATCTGTAAGATAGGTCTAATAAATGTTCGACCTTACTGAGCTGTTGACGACAGCTACCACACAGCAAGCTGACATCACATGGCCTGTGTGTGCAGCTGGGGACATTTGACAGGAAACAAGCCACGAGCACAGCCCAAACACTTTCTCTGTCTGCAGTGTTGAGGATGGGGCCAGGGCGTGGGCAAGAGCTTTAACACGCACTAGCCTCTGCCCTCTTTCTTCCCGCCCTCCTTTCTTCTTTCCTGCTCCTTCCTTCTCCCCTCCCCCACTCCGCCTCACCACGTAGCCGAGGCTGGCCTTGTACTTTAACTGTGTTCTCACGGTACAGACCGTGCCGCACGCCTAACTTGAACTCTTTCTGCACGTGTAACTAGAAGCCATGAGCAGCAGGAGGACACTGGGTAGAAATGCATGGTAGTTCTCTTTTTTATGCTGGGATCAATATCTTATATTTGAAGGTGTGTGGCGTCAGGTTTGCCCTCTAGCTGTGACCCTCCCCCTGGCTGACGCCTGAAGTGCTACCGTGACCTCACCTAAGCCTAGAATTCCTAAGGGGGTTCTAGGAGGAAGCGGCAGTGAGAGGTGCTGGTGGTCCGTGAGGTGACATTTCCCAGGGGCCTCCTCTGGGGCTTCCTCTGCCTCTCAGAGCTCACTCTTCTCACCCTTTGCCTCAGGAGAGGAAAATTCAGTTCTTTCCCACAAAGACCCTAGGTTGATTGAGAAATATTTTCTGCCTGATGTCTCTGGGGGTGTGGAAGGGCAAACACTCAGCTCACTTCAATCTGAAGCCCAGCAGATGGAGGCCCACATCATCCATACCCCTGCCTTCGTTCGCCAGGCTGTGTGTCAGGAGGCCCGGAGTTTCTTGGCAGAGATACGGGGCAGTGCTGGCTGCTGTTCTGAGCTGGGGGGCCATTCTCATGGGCACGGCCTGGACGTGCCACAAAGCACTGCACACATTCTCTCTGACCCCCTCCTGGATTCTGCCTTTCCTCTGGGAGCAGCATGACCACACTCTTAGCAAGGTGGTCCAACTCCAGAGACCTTAAGTCTTTGAGAGACCCAACTCCTTCTTCATTTCTGAAGAGGGAGAACGGAGTCCCCTCAGAACTGGGCACTGCTGGACCCCACGGCAGGAAATGTGGGCCTCAGGTGCTCTATAATCAGAAAGCCCCAAATCTAGAATTCCAGGTGGCATCAGGGCCTGAGATGGGCAGCGATGAGGAATGTGTATTAGGAGACCCAAACCCGTGCTCTAGAATCTAAAATTAGCGAGTGAGGCTGGACCCGACAAGGGGTGGACTGTACCCAGAGGCCGTCGGTACATCCAGCACATGTCATATCCACAACCTTGCTGTTTTGTTTTTGCTTTTAGGTGCAAACTCATGTAGCTTATATAGCTCATGTAGCCCAGGCTGTCCTGGAACTCACCATGTAGCCAAGGCTTGTCTTGAGCTACTGATTCCTAACCCTTCACCTCCCAAGTGAAGCCACTACGCTTGGCTAGTGTTAAAATTATTATTGTTTTTAATGAACTCTGTCATGCTGAATTTTGAGCTCAATTTTGAATTCAGAAATGAGTAGCCCTTCCAGGATTCTCTGAATCTGTTAACTAGGAAGGGATTCCATTACCAGAGGAAAAGAAAGCAAATGGATTCCAGGCAAGCCGAAGCAGCACACACTCTCCTTGCAGGAGAGACATGGGGGTGTCGGTTTCCAGGCAGAGGCAAATGCATGGGCAGAGGCCCAGAGGTAGGTAATGGCTTGCAGTGTGTGCTGAAATAGTTGGAGCTGGCCTTGGAAAGCAAGATGACTAGGGGATGGGCTGGCTCCAGACCACAAAATGGTAGGTCAGAGGCTTTGGACTCCGTCCCAACAACAATCAAATACAAGCTAGAAAATGATACACTATTTTCAGTGCAGAGTCAGTCCTGCAAAGGAAGATGCCTTTGGAGAGGGGCAGGGTGGCTGCAGGGAGTTGGGAGGAAGCTGCCTGGGAAGGCTTGAATGTGGGTTTTGCCGTGGAACAGGCTCCAGTGTGGGTAGAGTGGTGGTTCTCAACCTTCCTAACGCTGTGACCATTTAATACAGTTCCTCATGTTGTGGTGACCCCAACCATAAAATTATTTTCCTTGCTACTTCATAACTGTAATTTTGCTACCATTATGAATTGTCATGTAAATATCTGACATGTAGGTTACCTGATATGCAATCTCCAAAGGGGTCAAGACCCACAGATTGAAAAATGCTGGGGTAGAGGCTAGAACCTCTTAGAGGGCTGGGGGGGGGCAGGGAGAGGCTGGGTGTGGCTCAGGGGGTGGAGGGAGGGGAGGGCAGAAGAGGAGTCTCCTTTGCCACTTGGTGGTTGGCTTCCTGGCCAGCCTGAGACTAGGGCTACAGCATTTCTCCAGGCTGCCCCGTGCTCGGTGTGAAGCCCATTTGACAAACGGCCAAGTTGACTTGCTAAGTGAAGGTGCCCTACTGCCACCCGGCTGTGGCATCATCAGGGCAGACTGGTAGGTAAGAAGGAAGAAGCAGGACGGAGTGCTCTGGCCCCAGATGTGTAGGTCCCATCCTCCAGTTACTAGTGGGGAAGTGTGGACTGTCAGCATCTCCACGCTACCCACAAAGACACTGAGACTCATGGAGTTGAGAGCGCGCTGAGGAGAGTACATATCCACACAGTAGCGGGCAGAATTTGAAAGCATTCTTCACCCCTTCCCATGGATGCTGCGTGTAAAGCAATAAGCAGGCAGGCAGAAATGTTTGTCCTCATGGAGGCTGTATCTGAGCCTGGGGTTGGGGTGGAGTCGGGAAGAACAATGAAAAAGGAAAATTCTTACAAATGCACTTATGGCCACCAGAGGGCAATGCAACTACACGGTTTGGGGATTCAAAAAGCCACTAGGCGAGTTGGCTAGGGACACTAAATACAGCATCTATCTGTTCCCCAAGACTGGGCTGGTGATGGAGCACTGCCTGTTCGAGGCCAGTCAGGTCCCCGTAGCCCGTTCTAGTCCAGCTGGGCTCTTTCAGAAGAAAAGAACGCTAGGACTAGGCCTCATGGCCGGAGCACCTGAGAAACTGAGGCCAGAGAATCACATTTTGGAGGCCACAATGGACTGCATAGATCTTGTCTCAAAAAAAACTGGGAACCAAACAAAAGACCCTTGGGCAGGGAGGGAGTAGAAAGCTGGGGAAATTCTTCCACCTACTTGCCAGCTCAGTCCCTGTCACAGATCTTCACCCAACTGTCCAGGGTAGCCTGGAGACATGTGAGGTCCAAGCTCCCATGCAGCGCTGCAACGCTGCAACTCGTTCACCTAGCCTGCCGACCAGCCGTTCCGCTCCGTTCTTTCGCCTGCACGCTTGCCCCTCCCCCAACCAGTCGGCTTCGGCCCACTCATCTGGCTACCCAACCTGTCTGCCATTTGCCCTCCTGCCCACCCTCCTATCCCACTTACACTTTCATCTAAGTCACCTCTGGCCCGACCACTGAACCCAGTCACCACCTGAAGTTACCTTAGGCCAGAGCGGGAGTCCTTCTGTCAAGGACAAGAGGTCAAACTCGGTTGAGAAGGAACACACGTGAGTTTTCGCAGTTTTTACGTGGCAAGGCCAACGAAGGGTGGAGGCAATTGAAACCAGCAAGACCCTTTAGCAAACCAGCTTTTGCACTTAGAAACTATTTTTGCACTTAGAAAAGAGCTCCCTGTGGTGTGACGACAGTCACGCATTGTTTATCATAAGCCCTCGGCGGAGGTAAAATCTGCACACGTTTCTACGTCTTCCTGCTTTGTTCTCACGGTGTCCTGAGTTACCGATCATTTTGGCCGCTCTGCTTTCTGAGGCCCTGAGCAACGAAGCACTGTGAAGCCAAACTGTGAATTACAAAAAATCTAGTCACTTGACCGTTGGTAAATTTCCACTTATCCCTGTGCACACCAGCTTTCTCCAGGTAGTGCGGACTGCGTTCGACACGTTCTGGCCAGTGAGAACCAGCACAGCCCTTGCAGGAGCTAGGGGGTGAAGAGGTCATCACACCCTAGTGTGGTGAGCATGCAGCAGCCTCCTTCCCCAGGGCTGGAGAGCGACACCAGGCCTAGCAAGGTGAATTGGAAGAGGCTGAGGTCCAAAGCATCAAGGCCAGCCTGGAGAATATGGAGAGCAGGGCAAAGAAACAAGGGCTGGGGAGGTAGCTCTGGAACAGGGTGCGTCCTGAGTGATATGCACACCTGTGGTGCACAGACACACGTGCAGATAGAATATCCGTGCTTATAAAATAAAATAGTTAAAAATAAAACAAACATAAAGAACATAGTGTTTTGCCTGCATGTATGTACATGAACCATGTGCGTACCCGGTGCCCATGGAAGCCAGATGAAGACATCAGATCCCTTGGAGCTGGAGTTACAAACATTTGTAAGGAGCCATGTGGGTTCTGGGAATTGAACCCAGGTCTGGAAGAGCACCCAGCACTCTTAACTGCTGAGCCATCTTCTCCAGTTCCTAAAGCTGACTTCTTGAGTATAACACAGAAATGAATTTTCACGAAAAGTTATAATGGAGTCACATGATCAGATTTATTAAAATAGGGGATAAGGGTGGATATAATGGCACAGACCTTTAATCCCAGCACTCAGGAGACCAAGGCAGGGGATCTCTGTTAGTTTGAGGCCAGCCAGGGATATATAGTAAGACCCTGTCTCAAAAAAAAAAAAAGATAAGGAATAAATATGCATTTTGTTTTTAAGCATGAACATTGGGAATGAGAAGGAGCGTGCAGAGAGCCTGGACGACTTAAGGAAGGACAGTATACACTTAAGTCTTGAGACCCTGAGAGAATTTTGCTTTGGTAGCTTTACAGTGACTCATAGGGGTTTGTGAGCTTCTAAGTTACAGTTATTCAAAGGTTGTCATTTCAAACAAGAATTAAAATGTTCCAACATGTGGATTGCAAGGGCCAAACTCAGATTGTCGGGCGTGGTGGCAAGCACCCTTAGCAAGTGAGTGGTTTCACTGGTCCCTAGCTTGGTTTTTCATTTTGTTTTGTTTGAGACAAATTCTCACTATGTAGCCTTGGCTGACCCAAATCCACTATCCAGAGCAGGCTGGCCTCAGATTCACAGAGATCCACCTGCCTCTGCCTCCCGGGTGCTGGGACTAATAGTGTGTGTCACCAGGCCTGGCTAGCTTGTTATTTTTTGTTTTTTGAGACAGGGTTTCTCTGTATAACAGTCTTGGCTATCCTGGGACTAGCTCTTGTAGACCAGGCTGGCCTCGTACTCACAGAGATCCACTTGCCTCTGCTCCCTGAAGGCTGGGATTAGAGGCGCGCCCCACAACCACCTGGCTTAGCTTTTTTTTTTTTTAAACATCCTCCTTGGAGACCTCTGTAGGAAGACAAACATCTCTATGACTAATTTTGCCCCAAACTCAGGGGTCTCTTTTTCTTCCCATGTCTCTGTAATTTCTGTCCTCAGTCTACACAATGCTAATGATTGAATTAAGATACGTACACATCACTTTCAATATTGACTTCTCCTTTCTCACTCCAATCTTTAACTCCATCCCCACCCCTCCCCAATCCCCAGTCCAAGAGTCCTCCCTTCTACCTTCCACTTCTGTGAGTCAGGTTGTTTCCAGTGGGTTTTACTCTGTGTAAACGAGAGCATGACTTCTAGCCCTCTGCCTAGGTTCCTTATGCTTTGTAAATATTGACCCCTTTCAAACACTGCTGGCAAATACTTTCTCCTATCTCTATATTGTCTCTTTACTCTGTCCCTTTATGCCTGCTAATCTTCTATTGCTTGTCAGATAAACACCAGACCTTTGTATCATCCATAAAATTATGGTCATCTTGATGATAAGGAGTGTTCAGGCATGCCTTAGTCATCCCTACCACTGAGGCAAGGCCTTTCTGAAGAGTTTACCTTTCCTGAATAGTCTTGTGAATTCTGAGTGTGTCTAATTTGGTTGAGCTGCCCTGGCTTTGAGTCAGTCCTGACACTGGACTGGCTAATCCTGCAGGTGCCTCTTTCCCTGGCCTTGAGTAGCTTGTTTGCGTGCACACACACACACTTATTGATTCCTTGCTGGGCACTTGAGAGGAACCCTACAAAGACCGGGGCTCCAGGCTGCTCATCTCTGTCCTCTGGGGAACCATTTCGAAGCCTCCACGACTGTTCCCTGACTATCAGTTCTGTCTCCCTAGCTCGGAAAGTCCTTTGAGCAACTCCTCACTGGTTTCCTTGTTCCCTTTTATTTTTTCTGGAGATTTCTTGCTCTGGCCATTGCTGATGGTCTGGTGCTTCCTGAATTGTGTCTTCGCTGTGGTGGTGGCAGAAATCCAGCTACTGATACTCCCTTCTGCCTGGAAGCCAGAGGCCCAGAATCCGGGAGTGAAATTGCAGAGAATAGCAATGTGCTCTCGGGATGAACACCGCAAACACACACCAGCTTCCCAGCCTCCAAAGCTTTTCTTCGTTGAATAGATGCCTCCTTGGTTTCCTCTCCATCTCAAGTTCCTCTGCTTTTGCTATTTGGAAATTCTGTCAGGTATATATTGAATGAATTGGTCTATCAGCTTTTTGCTTTTGTTTTGAGACAGGGTCTCACTATGTTGTCCTTAGCTGTCCTGGAACTTACTCTGTAGACCAGGCTGGCCTTGGACTCACAGAAATCTGCCTGCCTCTGCCTCCTGAGTGCTGGGAATAAAGGTGTGTGCCACCACTGCCTGGCCATTTCCCATCTTAAAAATCATTTTGTCTTATATCATAAAAAGTATTGAAAAATATTATTTGCTGGGTGGTGGTGGTGCACACCTTTAATCCCAGCACTCAGGAGGTAGAGGCAGGCAGATCTCTGTGAGTTCAAAGCCAGCCTGCTCTACTAGAGCTAGTTCCAGGACAGACTCCAAACTACAGTGAAATCCTGTCTGGAAAAAAGAAAAAAAAAGAAAAATATTCTTCTTGGATTCAGTCCCCAATACCAATATTACTATTAAAACTATCATTATTATTTTAGTCATTGTAGTTTCCAGAACCTTCCTTATTTTGGCATTTGAGCAGTTGCATGCCACCCAGGAAGTTTTGTGAATTGGTTAAGCTATTCCACTTAGGTCAGTGGCTCTTGCTCCCTCCCCTACCAGGGGAACATTTGGCAATGTCACCTTGTCCCGGCTAAGAGGGCGCTACTGGCTCTTAGCTGGTAGAGAAGCTTTGAAATACCAAGAATGTTTGTCACAAGGAAGAATTATTCTGTCTCAACGTGTTGCTAGTATGAAAGTGGGGGGCCGTGACCTGAGAAGGCTGCCCCCACTCTTACGACCAAAGGCCCAGTCAAGGGGCTCTGTAACCCGCTCGGGAAGCCTTTCCAGAAAACTTGTTCAGTTCAGGTGGAACAGACCTCTGGTTGCTGTTTGGCGTGATCCATATGGCCAAGATATATTTCGTTTGGATCCTAGAGGTAAAGATTTATGTACATTAAGAAATTATTGTATTGAGTCTGTAGTCCTGACCCAGCCACAGAAGAAGCAAGATGTGACTGCCTCACCAAATAAGGTACTGAGCCACATGCCTAGCATAGACAAGAATAATGGGCTAATATAAGATATAAGAGTTAATAAGAAGTCTGGGCTACTAGGTAAATCAGTTTATAACTAAAAAAAATTATTCTACATGAATCAGACACCTCAACATAAAACCCACCACACTGAACCTCATAGAAGAGAAAGTGGGAAGTACACTTGAACGCATTGGCACAGGAGACCACTTCCTAAATATAACCCCAGAAGCACAGACAATGAAAGAAACAATTAATAAATGGGACCTCCTGAAACTGAAAAGCTTCTATAAAGCAAAGGACACGGTCAACAAGACAAAACGACAGCCTACAGAATGGGAAAAGATCTTCACTAACCACACATCAGACATAGGTCTGATCTCCAAAATATACAAAGAACTCAAGAAATTGGCCATCAAAAGAACACATAATCCAATAAAAAAAATGGAGTACAGACCTAAACAGAGAACTCTCAACAGAGGAATCTAAAGTGGCTGAAAGACACTTAAGGAAATGTTCAACATCCTTAGCCATCAGAGAAATGCAAATCAAAACAACTCTGAGATTCCATCTTACACCTGTAAGAATGGCCAAGATCAAAAACACTGATGACAACTTATGCTGGAGAGGTTGTGGGGAAAAGAGAACACTCCTGCATTGCTGGTGGGAATGCAAGCTGGTACAGCCGCTTTGGATGTCAGTGTGGCTATTTCTCAGAAAATTAGGAAACAACCTTCCTCAAGACCCAGCAATACCACTTTTGGGTGTATACCCAAAGAATGCTCAATCATACCACAAGGACATGTGCTCAACTATGTTCATAGCAGCATTATTTGTCATAGCCAGAAACTGGACACAACCCAAATGCCCCTTGACCGAAGAATGGATAAGGAAAATGTGGTACATTTACACAATGGAGTACTACACAGGGGAAAAAAATGACATCTTGAAATTTGCAGGTAAATGGATGGATCTAGAAAACATCATATTGAGTGAGATAACCCAGACACAGAAAGACAAATATAATATGGACTCACTCATAAGTGGCTTTTAGGTATAAAGCAAAGAAAAACCAGCCTACAGTTCACAATCCTAGAGTTCCTAGACAACAAAGAGGACCCTAAGAGACACATATTTGTATCAAATCTACATGGGAAGTAGAAAAAGACAAGATCTCATGAGTAAATTGGGAGCATGGGGATCATGGGAGAGAGTAGAAGGGGAGGGGAGAAAAAGGAAGGGGAGTGGAGAAAAATATATAGCTCAATAAAAACAATTTAAAAAGGAATTCAAATAAAAATAAAAAATATTCTGCAACACACACACACAAAGAACTTATTGTATTACCTGATTTTACCTAGAAATTTTGTTTTTCTCCTAGACAATTAGGCTGGGCAGTGGTGGCACACACCTTTAATCCTAGCACTTGGGAAGCAGAGGCAGGTGGATCTCTGTGAGTTCGAGGCCAACCTGGTCTACAGAGTGAGTTCCAGGACAGCTAGGACTACAGAGAAACCCTGTCTCAAAAAACAAATAAACAACAACAAAAAAACCAGAAAACAAACAAACCAAGAATTTAGAAAGATGAGCTGGTGCATGTCTATAATTCCAGCACTTGGGAGCTGGTGCATGTCTATAATTCCAGCACTTGGGGATGGAGGCAGCAGGGTCAAAAGTTTGAGGCCAGCCTGGGATGCCTTCTGTGAAGCAGGAGAAGGGTTCAGAGATACTCAGGAACATATGTTCTGTACGAACACGGGGACCTGAGTTCAGATCCCTAACATCCACACAAAAGCCGGGTATGGAGGCATAAGTCTATAATCCTAGCTCTGGGAAGGTGGAGGAGACAGGCCCATCCCAGGAGTTCATGGGCCAGCCAGCCTGGCCAAATTAGAGATTTCCAGGTTCCGTGAGAGTCTTGGTCTCAAAAAAATAAAGGTGGGAAATGATTGAGAAAGATATCAACCTGTGGCCTATAGACACACACGTGCACGTGCATCTATGAGCATATGTACACACATTCACACAAGCATGAACATACATCAAAAAACAAAGACGGGGAGGAGCACTTATTGAGATTGGGGGGGAACATTGTTGGTATTCTGTTTTGCGAGGGTCCGTGAAAAAAAAAAGGTCCCACCAGAATGAATTTTAGGTTTAGCTAAAACAACAGGGGAGTTGTTTCTGACTGCCCCTTGCTTCACAAAAAGTTTTTTTTTTTATTGTTACACAATTTACACCCTTAGCAAGCAATTTCCGCTTACCAAAACCTCTTATCTGGAGTTGTTTGAAGGATCCGTTTTTTGCCCAGGCAATTCCCAGTCATAAGACTTCTTAGTTTGCCAAGTTCTCTCATAACTAAGTTTTGCAAAGACTCTGAACCCTTCAGGAAGAACTCAGATGAGAATCAAACACTGCAAACAAAAGGTGACAGTAACAAAAGATAGCATCATGAAAAGCAGTTCAAAGCCCAGGTGCCAACACTGGGGGATTCGAACCAGAGGCAGTGTTCCTCCGGATCTCATGCTACAGAGCAGGCAGTCAGGCATGGCACTGGAGCCCGAGGCAAAGGGAGACTACTGGGAATGGTGTGGGCTTTTGAAATCTTATCAGCCAGCCCCAGGGACACACTTTCTCCAACAAAGCCACACCTCCTAATCCTTCCTAAACAGTTCCTACTGGGACCTAACTGTTCAAATAGGAGCCTATGGTGGAGGGGGGGGAGTCTCATTCAAACCACCAGTGATTTCATGTCCCTGAGACCACACTTCCCCTTCCAGGAGGAACCACAGCCTCCAACTTGGAGATCAAAATGAATCCTTCCTCCCTCAAGTAGTTTCTGTGTGGTATTTTGTCACAACCATACAACAACTGACTAACGCAAGATACACTGTGAAAAACGGAGGGAGACAGGGCGGTAGTTAGGGAAGGAAGTGGGCAGACTATGGCCGCTTGTGATGGTGGGGGCATGAAGCAAGCTTCCCTGAGTGTGCCTGTGGGAAAAGCAGTACACCTGAGATAACTGTGAGGGAGTGGTTAGGTGTATCTAGGTGACCTGAGTTCAGGAGAGCCCTGAGGGTATGGTCACTCATGGAAGGGAAAGTGGCTGCAAGAACATGAAGCATTTTAGTCAAGGCATAGGTTTTACTTCAGGTTACAAAAACCCACAATGGCAGTGATTTATAGAAAATGAAATGTTAGTTTTTAACATGCAATAGCACTAAGTGGTGTTCCAAAGACCCTCCAGTTCTTTCCCTCTGAGAGTTCAGCTGTCTCTAAGACACTGCCCTTGTCTGTGATCTTTCATACCGTGTCCAGATTCTAGCGCAGTTACAAAGCCGTTCTTAGCTGCAATGGATTCTAGCGCAGTTGCAATGGATTCTAGAACAGTTACACAGTCATTCTTAGCTGCAATGGATTCTAACGCAGTTACAAAGCCATTCTTGCCAGGCGGTGGTGGCACACACCTTTAATCCCAGCACTCGGGAGTCAGAGGCAGGCAGATCTCTGTGAGTTCGAGGCCAGCCTGGTCTACAAGAGCTAGTTTCAGGACAGGCTCCAAAGCCACAGAGAAACCCTGTCTCGAAAACAAACAAACAAACAAAAAGCCATTCTTAGCTGCAATGGATTCTCAGAAGTGGAGCCTTTATTTGGGTGGCCATGAAGCCCATTACAAACAGTACCATTGTTCCTGCAGAATAATGGGAGAATAGATTTAGAGGGGCTCTATCTGCCGTAGCTGGAGGCAGAAACTCTGGGATCATTCAGGCAAGAGGCAGCTGAAGTTGGAATCATGGGTGAAAATGCCCAGGATGAGTGTGCGGAGACAGGGAGGGGCTATTCAAGATGAATCTCTAAGAAAGCAGACAGGAGAGGGGGTGGAGGGAGGAGCAGACACCATAGGGTCACAGACACTGAGGGAAGAGAAGGTCTCAAGATGAGATCAACACATTTAATGCCAGGCTGAAGAGATGGCTCAGTGAGTAAGATGGCAGGAAGAGTGAGCTCAACATGCTCAAGAACCAAAGGTTAGATGAGAGTGATGATGCTCAGAGATTATGAGCACTGGGCGCTCTTCCAAAGGACCCAGGTTCAATTCCCAGCACCTACACAGTGGATCACTGTATCTCTAACTCAAGTCCTAGGGGATTTGACGCCCTCTTCTGGCCTTCTTGGGCACTGCACACAGGTAGTACACAGTCGTGCATGCAGGTAGAACACCCATACACATAAAATAAAATAAAAAATAAAGTGGAGAAGGCCAGTGAGATGGATTAGTGGCTAGAGGAACCTGCTGACAGCCCTGCTACCCTGAGTTCAATTCCAAGGACTTACAAGGTAGAAAGAAATAACCAACTCCTGCAGGCTGTACTGTGACCGTCATATACATATTGTGTGTGTGTGTGTGTGTGTGTGTGTGTGTGGTCTAGGAAAATAGTTTACATTAACTTCTTGCCTCCACAAGTTACGTGTGTGCCTGTAACTCCAACATTTGTGGGAGTGAGGCAGGAGGATTGGTAGTTAAAGGCCAGCCTAGGCTAGAGAGCTAGCCCAGCAGGTAGGAGCACTCGGTGTTATTGCAGAGAAGTCAGGTTTAGTTCTCAGTACCCACACAGTGGCTCACACCATCTGTAGGCACACATGTGGTAGAATACATAAACGCAGGCAAAGCTCTCATACACAGCATAAAATAGATAAATCTAAAAAAGAAATTAATTAAAAAAATACCAAACTGGTATTCCTCCCCTGGAACTCCCACTCTTGGGAGCTCCTTCTCACTTTTATTTAGTAAATCTATATTCAGTGTGATGAAGACAAAGAGAGCTCTAACACGACTACTCTGTCCTCTTCAAAGGGAAATTCTTCCAATTCAGTTTGTTTGCTTTTCTCATTTGAGAAGGAATTTTATTATGCTGCTCAAACTAGACTTCCACTCTCGGGGCCAGCCCGGATAGCTGGAGCTGCAGACACTGGAGCATGCCTGGTCTCAGGTCTGCTGGACTGAACCCAGCGTTCAGCTGGCCTCTGTCGCATGCTTTTCCTGTAGAGATGCGAGCAAACATCTCTTCACCTCAGACAGTATGCAGAATCCAGACCAAATAAACAAATTACCCACCCGAGTCCAGCGTGAACCTATAGATTATTAGGGTTACTCGCTGAAGCATGGATGGCTCAAAAACCATCTGCAGTCAGTGGAAGACCTACCTCAGCCTGGGGGATAACTCAGGAGCGCAGCACTGTGGACTGGCAGCTCCAGGAAGGGGCCCCCTCTTCCCACCACTGCTCATTACTGTCCTTGAGCTTCCAGGAGGGAAAGTCCCCACCGAGAGGAAACGGCTGTATGACACTAGTTGCCTTAGGCCTGCATCTGGGCAGCTGCACATCCTGCTAAAAACGCTTGCAGAGCAAAATCACTCACAGAGTAGGAGCCAGGCAGTAGAGAGCCCGAAAGGGCCAGGTTACTAATATCTCCATCTACCCATCCTTTTATCTGTCCATCCCTCATTCATAGAACCTTCCCCACCAGTTTCACAACTGGACACTCCCAATAAAGCACCTGTCCAGCTCTGAACTCCCTCATTGCTCAGTTAGAGTATGAGACAAAAAACAAAAACAAAACAAAAACCAAAACAAACAAACCAACCAACAAACAAAAAAAACCCCACAGAAACCACTTTTCTGAAGCCTCCAAGCAGATGGTTCCAGGGTCAGGTCAGGATCCGAGAGGAGGAGCCCTGCCTGGGTTTGCCTTCTACACTATGATGCCTCTCCCGGGTTCCTGCAATGTAGGTGGACAAGCTCTAAACCCTGTCCCTTCTGTTTCCCTGTTCTCTCCTCAGCCTAGAACCCAAAACTCAGTTCTGTTTGCTGATGGCGAATGAGAAACGACTGTTCCCCAGCTCATGAGTCAGAGGCAGAGCAAGGGCCCCTCCCTTCCGTCCTCCCCCACCCCTTCTTGTCCTTCCTTTCTTTCCTTTGAGACTAAGTAGCCCAGGTTGGGACCCTCCTGCCTCTACCTCCAGAGTGCTGGGATTTCAGGCATGTGCCACCACTTTTCTTTTAACTAGGAGCAGAATCTGAGGTGAATGTCTCCAGTAAGCAACACTGCCTCCTTAGGACTTCATCATCTACGCTGTATTTATTTTCATATTCTTGGTTTAGTTTGAGTCATGTCTCAATGCAGTATTAGCTAGCTGGGAAATCATAGACATCCCCCTGCCTCAGCTTCCTGTGTGCTGGGATTAAAGGTGTGCACTAGCATGCCTGGTTTATTTTCACACTATCTTTTACTTGTGGCGAATAATACTGATTTTTCCATTAATAGAGGCCATACCCCAAAAAAAGATTCCTTTTAAAACAAATTTATTAAGCAAATAGTGAGCCAATTTAAGTAAAAATCTGCATAAAGTAAATAATAAGACAAGAAGTGGCAAACCTGATATGGCAAATCTTCATATTCTCGACTGAAGGTTGGGATCTCGGCCTTCCAAGGACTAGCAACTCTCCCCACTATTATCTCTTCTCCTAAAAGGGAAGTCAGCCATGGAGGCCACAGATAACTGGGACTCCGTTTCAGTGGGATGGGTCATTATAACTAAGTCTGTCTTGTAGCAAGCCTGCCTTTGTGGACCCCTCCAGCAAGCTGGAGGGGAAGCTGGCAGAGGCTGTATGTGGGGAGTTTCTCTTCTCTGGGACAGTCTTCATTTCCTTATTGGGACAAACTCAGTTCTTTTCTGATCAGGCTTTCCTTAACATGGAAGAATAAAACTCCATGTTCGAGGATGTTTGCAGCCAGAAGCCGACAGACAGAGGAACCTGTTGATCCTTTTTGAGTCTATGTCCCGACTCTAGTAGAGATGGCCGCTTCAGCTTGGCTCAGCAAATTCCATGTTGCCATTGAGTGGACAAAGCCAAGGTTTGTATGTAGTCACAGACGCCTTCTGGATTTGGCCTGTGTTTTGCTGGAGGGCCTCGCAGTAGTCGGTGAGGGTGGCTGGGCACTCTCAGGGTCTGTGTCTTTGGAGAGCAAGATTCCTGCCACCTCCCGCCCACATGATGGACACGTAATCATTAGTGCCACACTGTTGGTCTGAGTCCCATATGGGACCTCTTCATTCTAATATGGTGTCTTAGGTAAATTTAGACCCTGACATACCATCTTGAAACCTTCTGTCTCATAGTCAATTAGCCTTGCCTCCAATTCTCAGAGTCACAACCTGGGCAGTTTAACCAAAGCTGATCTTTAATGCAAGCCATGGCCTACAGGCTGTCTACACTCTAGCCTGCCTACCAGGCAGATGTCAAAGATAGAAATTTCCACACAAACACCCTAGGCTTTAGGCAGGGCCTAGAGAAACATCTGGAGTGAGGTCCAGGCCTGAGTCTGGAGCTGACCCCTTTCAGCCCCTCTGAAGTAGAAGGCTAGTCTTACAGGCTCTGAGGATTCAGAAGCCCACACTGGTCCGGCCTTCCCTCTTCCAGAACGCAGAGATCTGTTCCAGGGTGACCCGAGGCTGGAGACCCCAGTCAGGTTCAGGGCTCCCTGGCCTCGTCCTCCAGGCCTTAGGGCTCCCGATCTGCATTCCAGCCTCTAGCCTTGTCTCAGGCTCAACCCAACTCACTAGGCCTGCGGCATGGAACCTCTCAGCTTGAGTCTGAGGCCTCCAGAAGGTGCTCTGGGCTGGGACTTCTGGTGGGGTCTGGGGAGCTAAGGAGCTGGGAGAAGAGTGTGGGATTGAAGGGGCTGGTGGGGCAGTTGCTCTGCCCTCCAAAGTTCCCCCAGGAGTCGGGGGATCTGGAGCCCTGTCCATCAGCAGGGGCATGGAGGAGCCGTACCAATCCTCAGAGCGCTCCCGGGCGCTGCTTGTGGGCTCAATCCACAGCTCTCCTCCAGGGCGCCATACGAGGGTGGGTGCACGCCGACTGGGGTCTAGGTGTGGGCGACGGAACAGGCGTTCGGCCAGTACTGCCGTGGTTATGATGAAGAAGGCTACAAGAGAGGCCAGGCCCAGCATGATGGGAATGCAAGGACCACAGGGCAATACTGCCCACATGGCCACCTCCTCTGTAGGCTCTGGGAGCCCCTCCGTGTGCCCTGAGGGCTGCCCAGGAGTTGTGGGCATCTGGGAGACTCAGTGGTGCGGAGGAACAACAGGTGAAGCAGGGAATGTCTCTGCTAAGAGAAGGAACGGGAATCAGTGAGAGTCGGGGTCCTGTGTCCTGGAAAGGCAATTTCAACACAGTTCTAACCACCTGACTACCTCACAGTGAGGCAGTGGGTGGACCACATCTTGACTGGGACTGCAAATCATTGGCCTTCTGTTTAAACTATAAATTTCACTTCAGAACCTCAGAGACAGACTGTGTGTGTGTGTGTGTGTGTGTGTGTGTGTGTGT
>PVIU01012972.1:0-57702 GCA_004026605.1 Ondatra zibethicus | reverse complement strand
CTGTCTCCACCCTCCCCCATACCCCCCAGGCAGGGCTACACAGTGAAACACTGTTTCCACCCCCCATACTCCCCAGGCAGGGCTACACAGTGAAACACTGTCTCCACCTCCACCATACCCCAGGCAGGGCTACACAGTGAAACACTGTCTCCAACACCCCCCCATCCCCCAGGCATTCTTTGACAGAATGGCAACTGAAATGACACAGTGGGTCTGCACTATGAAGCATTTCCAGAAGGAAGTGGTGAGATTCACACTCAGTCCTACCATGTATGACAGCTGATAAGGAAGTGCTCAGGGGACTGAGAACTCTGACATTGAAAACATACTTATAGTTATTGCACCTATTTTTATCTTTCACATTCACAAAAGAGTGTGTTAAAAATAAAATGGAAATGTGTTGAAGATGTAATCATCAGTAAAAGTTATCTCCGGCTTCTTGGCATCTTAATTTGCAGTTTATGAAGGTCTGGGGACAAAGCTCAGGACAAAGTACTAGCGCAGGTGCCTAGCACTAAAAGAAAAGATTCCATCCCTTGAAAGACTATTAACTTAGAATTGTCTTCCATACATCCATAAACACCTGCGAAACTAAAACTCTAGAGTCTGGAGGTTTCATTAATATTTTCAAGGATCTATGTGTCACTCTAAACGACTTCACAGAGCTGAAGACACTTTTATATTTAAAAGCAATGAGAAACAAATCTCCAGAAAATGTGCTTTTATTTGTTGAGATAGGATATCATAATGCAGCCAAGGCTGATCCAAAATTCACAATGTATATAGCCCAGAATGGCTTTGAGCTCATAATCCTCCTGCATCCTTCTATTGAATGTTCCCATGACAAGACTGTCTCACCACCGCTGACCACGACACACTATCCTAAAACAGGTTTCCACTCCTTGCACCTCCATTTCCAGGCTTCAAGCAACAAAGAGGTTTTTAAGTCTAAAATATTCAAATATACATGTAACTGACCTTTATATA
Source organism: Ondatra zibethicus (assembly GCA_004026605.1). Lineage (NCBI taxonomy): Eukaryota > Metazoa > Chordata > Mammalia > Rodentia > Cricetidae > Ondatra > Ondatra zibethicus. The sequence continues at coordinate 56,715 of PVIU01012972.1, read as the reverse complement.
TGCACTTGGGTAGATCTTATGAACAGCGTCGCCAGGTGCTCGTCCAGCTTCTCTGTCCAGGTAGTAACTCTGCACAAAGACTGCATGGTCACTAAGGCACCTGACCCAAACATCACCTTCACCTTTACATTCCAACTGCACACCTTTGCCTATGTGTAACCTTAGGAAGGAAAGACACAATTACATTTCATCTTAGGTATAGAAGTTTTAGTTTAGGTACATAGCAAGATAAAAAAATATAATACAATACACAAAAGATTGCCATTGTAGACATCTTTGGTATTTCCTTTTTGTATATAACAAATATATATTAATCTCTATATAAACAGATACAGTACTTACTATATCAGAAGCACTTAACACAAATTTCATTTAACCCTCACAACTCAGTAAGGTAAATTCTTTACTTTCTAAAAAAATGTGTGTGTGTTAGAGGGAGGTGCCCATGAAGCTCAGAAGTCATCATCAGATCCCTTGGAGCTAGTTACAAGCAGTTGTGGGTGCTGGGAACTGAACTCCAGTCCTCTGGAAGAATAACAAACGCTTTTAACGGCTGAGCCATCACTCCAACCTCATATAATTTCTATTTTTATAAGGAAACTGAGGTTTATAAGCTACACTGCCCAAATCAACAGCCACAACACACAGCTATTTAAAATATACTTAAAACCCAGCTATTCAGTCACATGAACCATATTTTAAGTTTTCAAAAGCCACATGTGGCTAATGGTTACTGAATGGGATAGCACAGACAGAAATAATAAAAATATATAAAAAAAACTTGCTGTTATTTATAACTTTAAATTTAGTTAACACCTACAATTAAAGTGGAATGCTTACAAGTTCTGAATATTTAAAATGACCTTTATTCTACTATATTTAAAACTCATATACATAGAAAAATAATAATCTTGAAGAAAAGATAATGCACTATTTAATTATTTTTACTCTTTAAACATACCTTGCTCTCTCAATAGCTTCTGTCCTGTGGACATTGGAGAGCTGACCCAAGCAAAAGCGGTCTCCTCCAGAAGGATCCACGTATCCATCCACAGTTACAATAGGGCAGCTTGAAGGGACCTTAAATGTCTCTCCTACCTGAACATCCATTTCAAAGTAAGCAATGGAACACCAATACTCAGGAGCTATAGAAAATAAATGAAAAAGAACACTCATCCATGCTGCAAAGATATTAGAGGGGAGGAAGGTTCTTTCACCCACAAAACAAACCTAGACAAAGATGAAGGAAAGAAGAGTTAGAGAAGCACATAAAAGAATTGGATTAAAATAATGTAATATACTTGAAAAATATTGATTTCATATTTTATTTGCAGCTAGTACTTACACCTTGATACTCCAAGGACCAAATCAACTAAAATTAAAGAACACAAGAAATCAGATCTAGCTGGGCAGTAATGACACATGCCTTTAATCCCAGCACTCGGGAGGCAGATCTCTGTGAGTTCAAGACAAGTTTGGTCTACAGACTGAAAGAAAGAGAAAGAGAGAGAGAGAGAGAGAGAGAGAGAGAGAGCACACGCACGCACGAGAGAGAGGGAGGGAGCGAGGGAGGGAAAGAAGCAAGCAAGCAGACTCTAAAACAAACTGTTGTGCGGGCTGGAGAGATGGCTCAGTGGTTAAGAGCATTGGCTACTCTTCCAGAGGTCCTGAGTTCAATTTCCAGCAACCACATGGTGGCTCACAACCATCTGTAATGCGATCTGGTGCCCTCTTCTGGTGTGTGGGCATGCACAGAGGCAGAATGTTGTATACATAATAAATAAATTAAAAAAAAAAACAAAAAACAAAAAACTGTTGTCTCATGATAGTTCATTTGATTGCACATCTATTCTGTTGTCTGAACTTTCATTTTTGAAAAGTAGACTAATCCTAAAACATAGTCTATGGTATGTTTTTACAGACCTCTAATTAGGAGAAAGCACCTAAATCAGTAGACATACTCCTGCTTATACTTAAGAACTTTGCACAGCTGCTTTACACAGACTCGTAATTGTGTCTCAAAAATCAAAGGTCATTTGCCCAATGTACACATATCCCATTTTTAGAAGTCATTTTAGTGACCTAGTACAATATATTCATTTAAAACAATTATTTTAAATGACAAGCAGGGGTGGGGCTAGGAGAAGAAACAATACTTGGATTGCAAATACAGAGAATTATTTCTGATTTTGTTTACATTATTAAAGAAAATTTGTATACATGTAATCTGCTTAGTTTTTCTTTCACAATTTATTTAACAGATATATGCGAACATCTAGGGAATATTTTTGGCACTGTATGCAAAGCAGCAAAACCATTAACAGAGGTGCCTCACAGAGGTTCCTCAAGTGGGCAAATGAGCAAACAAATGAACATGGAACCCAGGTCATGAGCAACACTGCAAAGGTAATTAGAATAAGAGCAGACGGAAGAGAGGAAGTGGAGGATGGGGTGGAGGAGGAACGCTATGGAAAAGAAGGTGACTGGAAGGAACACGTCAGTCTACAAAGTTGAAGGACATTCTGTCTGAAAACTCAAGACCTGAATGAAAGTCCTGTACTGGCCCCAGAGGAACAACTTCTGAGAGATTAGGGAGTAAGAGTTTTGTCTGCAGACTTATCTACATTACAATGTGTTATGAATTATGTATAATCTGAATCAAAACTTTCTGCACTCTGAAGCAATACTTAGAACGACAAAAACCAGCCCAGACTTCAAGTTCCATCAGAAAAAATGAAGTATTAACACTTAAAACTTAAAGAAATGATGTAAATAAGAGTACTCATATATGAAATTCTCAAAAGAAAATTTTAATTGAGCCAGGAGTGGTGGACACACACCTTTAATCCCAGCACTCAGGAGGTGAAGGCAGGTGAATCTATGAGTTCAAGGCCAGCCTGAGCTACATAATGAGTTCCAGGACAGTTGGGGCTATATAGAGAAACTCTGTCTCAAAAAACCAAACAAAAAAAGAAAATTTTAATTAAAAACAAAGAAACTGAAAAAGAAAAACAACACTTTACAGGACTATGATGGTTAATACTAACTGTAAACAGGATCTACAATCACCCAAGAGACAAAGTTCTGGGACTGTCTATGACAGTCTAAATTGGGCTAACCATATATAATAGGAAGACCCAAGGCCAGTTTGGGCTGAACAAATAAGAAGAAAGCGGAGCACAAGTACTGTGGTTCCTGACTGCAGATGCAATGCAACCCACTCCTAACCCTTCTGCCACACAATAAAATCCCAAATGTGACGAACTGTACCCCGAGCTGAAATTAAACCTTCCCATCTTATGTCACACATATTCTCTCACAGCAAAAAGTAAAACAGAAACACAGAACCAAGAAACAGGGTCACTGCTGTGATACATTTGACTGGAACAAACAGGACTGCGGAAGTTTGAAACTCTGACCTAGAAAAGCACTAGATCACTGTAAATAGAGCTTAAGAGGTCATCCTGGCATGAGTTTGGGCAAGCAGAATGCCAAGAGAAATGCAGATGCTGGAGGCCAGGCACTCTTTCCAAAACTGGGTAGAGGCCATTCCATATTATAGCTTGTCTAGACTCTAGCTGGATTATGCCTGTGTTCTGTAAAGTTTAGTGAGACCAAGCTTAAAAGTAATGGGCTAATGTGCTGAGTGAATGAAGTCTCCAAACAGAATATGTAATATGCATCATAGTTAATGCTCACAGCTCTCATCCAAGTCTACAGGAAGCACAAAAAGCAGAGCAGGAAAATATGAAAACATGCAATTGGCAACAACAATGTGAACTTGAACCTACAGACAAGTGGCAGCAGCAGTTAATAAAGAGATTGGTCACCCACTTCTCTGCAGTGGTGGGCAAGCTATATTCTCACCCGTGAGTCAGAATAAACCCTTCCTCCCTTAAGCTGCCTTTTTTTTTTATTTATTTTTTTTTTTTTTTAGGTATTTTGCCATATATAAAGGTACCTAATTGCTGGGCAAAAACCTGTCAAGCAAAAGAGCAAATCTGGATGGACACTGAACGGATTCATTAAATGATTCCTTCCATCACTTAGATCTGAATGTGATGCCCTATAAGTCTATTATGAGTGTATGAAAATACTCCTGAAGCTGGTAAAGTTCAAATCCATTTGTGTTTGAACACAACCTAAAGACGTTAAAGAAAAATAACAGTATGATAGAAGAACCTTAGCTTCAAGAAAAAAAAATAAGAGTAACTCTGTGAGGAATAGAGTGACTGACCTTTTTAAGACTGCTTAGGTCAGGTGGTGGCGCACACCTTTAATCCCAATGCTTCATAATCAGAGGCAGGTGGATCTCTTGCGTTTGAGGCTAGCCTGGTCTGAATAGTAAATTTCTAGACAGCCAAAGCTAGAGGAAGAATAATATTTAACTGATTTCTTTTCTATTTGTTCAATTAGGAAAGCAGACATGTAAGCTGGTTACTATAATTCAGTATGGCTAGCACTAGCTATCGGGGCACAGACACTGGTAGGCTTAAACTACATTTAGGAAGGGAGAGTGAGGTGCATGACTCTAGCATGGTCTCAAATGTTTCTTGCCTCTTGTTAAGTAACATCTTTGTTTACCTTTCTCTTGGAGTTTCTATTGCTATGAAACACCCAACCAAAAGCAACTTGGGGAAAAAAGGATGTATTTCATCTTACAAGTGTCAAGGCATAATCCATCACTGAGGGAAGTCAAGGCAGAACTTAAGTCGGGAACTGAAGCAGAGCTGGCTTGCTCCTCTTATAGCACCCATGACCACCAACCCAGGGGTGGCAATGCCCACAGTGAGCTGGGCCCTCCCATATCAATCATCAAGCAAGACCTGAGTTCTAACCACTAAAAGTAAAAGTGCAGAATTAACCTTTTCCTCCTACAACCAACTGGACAAAAAAACAAAACAAAACAAAACAAAAACCCAAGACAAACCAACAACAACAACAACAAAAAAAAAACCCACAAAACCCTTTTAGGATGCATTCACCATTAAGACACTTTCTGTATTCTACTGAAAGACAGGTATCAATGTCAATACAGGCTGCTACAGATGCATCCTCATGTAATCAATACTATTCTCTAAACACTAGGGGCAATTCAGTCTCATCATCCATTCTACTGTGAGAAGAATGAAACAAATTTATCAAGAAGTCAAAGGCAACTGCTGAACCTAAATCAGGTCTAGATGATAGCTGACTGCCATATCTATTCTCACTGTACATTACATTCAATAATAAGTCCATCTGTCCATCCGTCCTTTCTTCCTTTCTTCTTTTTTTCCCCAAGACAGGATTTCTCTGTGTAGCCCTGGCTGTCCTGGAGCTCACTCAGTGGACCAGGCTGGCCTTTTCAAACTCAGAGATGTACCTGCCTCTGCGTCCCCAGAACTGGGATTAAAGGTAGCACCACCACCTCGCTAAATTTTTCTTCAGAACCAGACCACCCTTATTCCTGCAGACCATCTCTACTAAGCTACACAAACACTAAAGGGATTTAAACAAGTACTGACTCTCAAGAATGCTGCGTCAGAGTCAGCAAAAGTTCTCATTCTTGCAATTCCAAACATAAATTAAGATCTTGATACAATGTGTCCAAATATGAAATGTATTACAGCAAAATGCTCATTAAAATTTACATACACATTAATGAGCATCTTAAGACTGGTGCTGTACTATGGTGTCAATAAAGTCATTCTGTCTCTTGATCTAGGAATTATGTTACTCTCTAATCATAAAGTATAAGAAAAGCTGTACACACACAGATTGTCTACCAAATTACTTTTAGGCAGGTAGGAAAAAAAATCTGCAATCAACATAAGTAACAAAAACCCACTTACACAACTCTATGAACTATCCTTTAACTATAGTTAAGGGTGACTGTAGCTATTTTTTTTAAGACACTACTGAAAACAAACAGTTGTCCTATGTCCAAAAAGGGTGGTTCCAGAAGAGCCATCAGACACCAAAATCTGTAGACGCTCACTCTTATGTAAAATGATGCCATATTTGCAAATAATATACAAAAAGGCGTATGTAAATCATATGAGAATAAATGCTACATGGTCTTATATAAAGGACTTGAGTATCCATAGATCTGAATATAACTGTAAGTATAGCTGAAGTGAAGAAAATCAGTTATAAAGTCAGAATTAGAGAAAGTTCTTGCTCCTATTGTTTGTGTTACAGAGGTGCTTTGACATCTCAAGTTTTCAGGGGGTTTCTGTTTTCCTGCTTCTATAATTTAACACAGTATTTTCTAAATTTCAGTTAGGATCTGCATCTTTCTTTTTTTTTAATTGTTGGTTTGTTTTCCAAGAGACAGTTTCTCTGTGTAGCTTTGGAACCTGTCCTGGCACTCACTCTGTAGACCAGGCTGGCCTCAAACTCACAGAGATCCGCCTGCCTCTGCCTCCCGAGTGCTGGGATTAAAGGTGTGTGCCTCCACTACCCAGCTGATCTGCATCTTTCTTATAAAACAGTTACTTACAATTATTTTTGGTTTTAACATCTATTTAAGATTCTTCCCTGACCTTTTGATTAAATGTAGCACTCTCTCTCTCACACACACACACGACAGAACATATATGTGGAGGTCAGAGAACAACTCATGTAAGGCAGTCTCTCCTACCACATGGTCCAAGAGATCAAACTGTCTCATCAAACTTGGCAGCAAGCCGCGTGACCCACTAAGCCATCTCACTATCCTCGTCCCTGTTTTTTAAGCGACAGGTCTGATACTATTCTACTTAAGCTTAGTTTCACTCTGCTGCAATGCTAAAGCCTGGCAATTCTGTACTTAGTATCTGAGTTCAAAACAAAGTTTTTACTTTTCTTTCAGACAGTTAAAAATGAATTAAATATAGTCTATGTGTAACTATCAGCTACTCTTAAATTTCTGATTAAGTCCTAACAAATATTACACTATGAGGTCAGTTACCTGTAAAATAATCACTGGCATACATGTACCAATTATCATAATAAAAATCTACATACAGGGAATCAATACTGAAATATACTTACCAGGATGATTGGAAATGGGAGGCTGGAATGCAAGCTCATTGTGAACTGGCCCTAAAGAAAATATAATAAAAATCCCATTTTACTTAGTAAAAGTTTTCCAATGCCAAAACTTTTTAAAAAACTTTAAATGTAAACATTATAAGTCTTAAGACTGGTTTAGATCAAGTTTATGCCATGTTCAAGAAGTTAAAAGCTTATTTCCTGAATTTTTTTTGTGATACTAATAAGCTAACTTTTAAGTGCTGACACACACTAACAATTTATGAAGTCATACATGCAATACTTAATGCAGGTTATAAATTAATTATTCAATTTATGTAACATATTAGTATAATTTATAATGCAATGTATAATGATTTAAATTGCTAATCTATTCTAAAAATAAGTGCTTTTATTTATTAAATTAGGGACATTTATGTGGTAGATCAACAGCTATTATAATTGAAAGTTTATTAGTTAATACATTGTGCTAAAACCCTTACAGAATTACTAAATTCACTCCTTACAATGTTGTTTCAAGCAAATAAAATTACAGCCCTTGAGGCTTAGTAAGTTTAAATAAGTGACCAGTGATCATAGAGCAAACCCAATACCCTATGTATTGGTCCATTAGAAATCAGATTCTCTGAACACTTGGAAAGACAGTAATATACCTGATACATAACAATATGCATATAACATGACCCTCCCCCCAAATACATATCATACACACAAACACACACACCCATTTATATGACTGGAAGGAAGTAATACTAGAAGTGACTATGTCTAGGTTACATAAGATTTTAAGTAGTTTTATTATTTATGCCTTCTGTACTTTTCTAGTGTTTTTGGTACTATTGATCATAAAATGATATAAAAGATATATATCCCTGATTTTTTCCCTTCATTCCTATACTCATGATTTTAAAATTAAACGAACAATGTTCCTATTCTGTCTGAAACTGGACTGTTTGTAGTGTCCCCTCCTAATCACAACTATATGGAGCATTACTCAACACCTATGATCTATAGTATCTACTGCATTGAGTCTATGGTGAGGGAAACCTTGAGATCATAGTACTCAAGGGCTCCAGTCGACTGTGGGCGATAACACATAGGACCTAAAACCACATATAAAGCAAACAAACGAATGAAATCGATGTGGTGTTGATGAACCATCAGCACAGACAAATGAATGTACTCAGCGAACATCAGTGTAAAACGGATGTGTGAGAACCATTTAAAGGAACTCTTTACCAACACTGAAGAAGTGAAAACACTAATAGTTTAATGAAATTAAACTGTAAGATGAATAAAAGATGCAAAACCATTTTTTAAGAAAATAGAAATTAAAGTCCTAGCTAGAAAAGAAAAAGGCCCTGCTTACAATGAAAACAAGAGCTTACAGTAATGTCCAGGATGGGGCGGCATAGGCGGGTGGTGCTGAAGATGGCCGTTTTGGTGGTGAGGCAAATTAGGTGTGTATGGTGCAGTCCTACTTCCAGTCCAGGTGGTAGTGCTGTCTAAAAATTAAGGCCCATATGCATTAATTTGCTTTTATAAAGGCTGCCTAGTTTTTTTTTCTCAACTACTTAAAAGATTTTAAAAAGCATGTACATACTATGATGGTAAGTAGCTGGCTGACCAGTAAATCCATTCTGCTGCTGTCCTGGCTGAGGCCCTGAAGCTATCTGCAACAGTCCTTCACTATGGCTGCCTGCTAGAATACTGGCCGGCTGACCTAGAGAAACAAGAAGACATTAACATGGCATACGTATAGATGCAATTTCACGCTATTATACAAAAATGAAAGTCTAATTATGTCTGGTAATCCACAATTATAAAGGTGGGCCAAAAGTGGAGCTCACCCATTGCCTATCAAATAAAAAAGCTAAAAGCATTTATAAAAGAAAACCTTCAGAAATTATTTAAAATGTCCTTTTCTTAAAAAATGTTTTCCTGGGGCTGGAGAGGTGGTTTGGCAGTTAAGAGCACTGGCTGCTCTTCCAGAGGACCTGGCTTTGATTCCCATCACCCACATGGTGGCTCACAGCCATCTATAACTCCAGTTTCAGGGAATCTGATACCCTCACACAGACATACATACATACATCCAGGTAAAACACCAGTGCGCAATAAATGAAATTTTAAAAAAGAAAGAAAGATGTTTTCCTAACATTAGTGGCCTATTTCTTCTCAGGTCCTCTTCAAATGCTAAGAAACACACGACACATCCAGGCTACCGCAGCAGCTTTAGAAGCACTTCACCAGACCATGCTGGACTTTCCTGATCTGGATCTCAAAACCCAGGCAAGAAAATGTTGACAACAGAAAGTTAATTATCATGGCACTGGTGCTGATAATGGCAGGACAATGGCTTTAACAACAGCAAAAAGCACAGGAGGCAAGTATTTTAAATGAATAGGATGGCAAGGGTGAGAAAGTTAACATGAAGCACAACAAAACAACCTGTTCCACTGTCGAACCAATACAGATTTGGTAAAACAAAACCAGTTCATCAATTTTGAAACCTTTTCCATGTTCTTTTTAAAAAATCAGAATCATGTCAATAAAGTCACTGTATGCCCAGATTTGCATCAAATCAGTTGCTCCCTCTGTAATATGCCAAGAAAATGGTTTCATTTGACTCAAAATATATTCCATTATGTTTTATTATTTGCCATTTATAGGTTTTATTTTGTATGCGGAAAAGGCTATTTCTTAGAGCGAGCATTTGTCACGTTCACTGTATTTGGAGAACATTGCAGTGTTCTTACTGCTATTTGCCACTGACACTGGTTTTCTCTCCTCATAGTGGGGTGCAGTCAGAGGAAGAAACTACAAGTCACCACAATCTAAACATCAAGAGAAGGGACTTGCCAGGTAGAGTGGCATGCTACAACTCCAGCAGGAGAAAAGCTAAGCTAGACGAACTCAAGGCCAGCTGGGCTATAATGTAAAACTTCTGTCTCAAAAGCAGAAACAACGAACAAGGCACATTTCTCCTCCCTACACAGCATAATTCCTTAAAAACTAGGACCTGCAAAACCACTGTACTCCTCTACACTGAGAATCACCACCACGAACCAAGTGTGTAAGATGTTAACAATGTGAAACCAGCTCATGTAAAACATTCCTCTAATCTAATTTCTTCTTTTCTTTCCTTTAACTCTATCAATCATTTCAGAAATAAGGAAAAATTTCACCGCAAATTCTAAAATCTACAATATTTATATTTCCTTTTTAATAAACCTTTCTGCTTTTTTAAAAATATTTATTTATTTATTATGTATACAATATTCTGTCTGTGTGTATCCCTGAAGGCCAGAAGAGGGCACCAGACCTCATTACAGATTGTGGTTGTGAGCCACCATGTGGTTGCTGGGAATTGAACTCAGGACCTTTGGAAGAGCAGGCAATGCTCTTAACCACTGAGCCATCTCTCCAGCCCCAATACTTATATTTCAATTATAAAAATATACTTTAAAAAGTATTAAGACAGAATTGGATATATTTCATTCACATCTTTTTCTGGCCTTCAAGCACAACTCTTCCTGCAGGGAGGGAAGGAAAAAGTCAAAATGAAGTCACTTTGGAAATAACTGAACAAAGCTCAGTCTCCAGAGAATATAAGACAGAAGTGTGTGCCTGGCCCAGAATCTACACATAAGTGAATGCATCTATATTATTTTTCATCTCCACCATTGTCAACCATACTCCAAATAAGCAAATAAAGACAGGTCAGCCAGAGATGCAAGCAAGGTCCTATACTGCATACACGTAATCCCAATAGTTCAGAAGCTGAGACAAGGAAATCAGAAGTCCATAGCCAGCCTGGCTTACGGAGTGAAATCTTGTCTCATCCCACCCCCCAAAGGTATATACATGCATATATATATCAAATGTGCATAGAAATTATCTATGCTAAGATTGTATCACTGAAAAAGACTGCTTTCAAGTGGTGAAATGGACTAATGAGAAATTCTGAAAACAATTACAGGGCCAGACACATAGTTCAGTGGTAAAGTGCTTGGTTATCATGCTTATCAGGGGTAACACAGTGGCTTGGATTCCCAGCACTAGGAGAAATGTCAGGGAGTGGGATGGGAGCAAAACAATTCAGAAATAAATCTAATTATCACAAAGATTAAAATTTCAATGTTGAGTCTAAACTGATATGAACATAGACACTCCATTGTTAAGTAATAACAAATATCCATCTATATCAGTCAACTATCCCTTGACAATCTAGGTTTAAAAACAATGCTCTTAGTAATCAAATAAATTATTACTATTTGTATGCTTGATAATATTTAAATTTAAAATGAGAATAATAATTAGGGCTAGAAAGACGTCTCAGCAGGTAAAGTGCTTGCCCTGCAAGCATGCAGCCCTCAGCTCTAACCTATAAACAACAGTAAGCATCACTAACTCCTTCTATAAACAACAGTGTGCATCACTAACTCCTTCTATGAGATGGAGGTCAGGACAAGAAACCCCAGCCACTGGCCAGAGATCCTGGCATATGCAGCCGCAAACAGTAAGGGACCCTGACTCAAACAGCTGGACAGAGAGGACAAACAACAAAGGCTGTCTCCAACTCTGCATGTACACCACAGCACACGTGCCAGCACTCACACATACACATTAACTTTTTTTTAATTTTTGAATTAAATAAGCAAATTACTTTGCAAAGCAAAGTTCAACTTTTGGAACTATAAAAGCAAATAACAATATAAACAAAACCAGATCACACTGTCTTTATTACGGTCCCAGAAAAGTTGAGCCTGGGCTGGGGGTACAGCTCAGTGGCCAAGAGTTTACCTCGCATGGGAGAGGTCCTAGCTTCAATTGATATGATCAAGAAACAAAGACAGGAAAAGAAGGAAGACAACAAGAACAGAACGCAAAATGAGAACCCCGTATGACATGGTGGAAAGGTAGTATGTTTACCACAAGAATCCTTTTCAAAGATGTGCGTGTTAGCTTTATTCTGAAACTGGTTAAAATACTTGATGCCTTCCTGGGGCCACAAACAGTAAACGCAAGTTAAGAGCCTTTTTACCAAGTAGTCACAATAGGAAATTGAGAAACTATTATAAAGTTACCCTCTCAGACAAAATAATGGACTAAAATAAAGGTTTTGATTGCAGACTTTTATAAACACCTTGGTTCAAAGCTATGTGCTGGGCCAGTGATAGAGATGGCTCAATAAGGAAAGGGTCTTGCTACACGAGCTCAGTGGCCTGAATTTGATACCAAGAACCCATGTAAAGATGGAAGGAGAGAAATGACTACACCAAGTTGTCCTCAGACCTCCACAAACATACCATGGCCCACATGTACACACAAACATGGGCACACATATATATATACACAAACAATTACACACTCATACATATAATAATAAAAAATTACTTGTTAACTACTTAAATATCTCTAAAATCTATCTGAAAAATCAGGAGACTTCTTACTTTGCAATGTAATAACAGTATAATCAAAGTCATCACATTTGACTGTGTATCAACATTAGAAATTCTAAATAAATTATAAACACCATTTTCTCCAGAATGAACTCAAATACCAATTCAACATATCTCCCTGTGGGCTGAGTGGTGTGGCTCAGGAGTGAGCACTCATCTAGTTCGCCTCTGGCCCTGACACCACACCCAGCACCATGAAGACCACAACAAGTTTTTACTTACTTGAGGTTTCTCCAAGTGACTACAAATAAATATTTAAGGGTTAGGAAAACTTACGACTGTATTGAACTGCATAACTCACTTGTGGAAGCCACAGGAATGTTGGGGAAGTTGGTGGTACTGGTGGCATTAGACTCAGATGGGGCTAGCAGAGCTGGGGCACTGTATGTCTCCGTGGATGCACGATTACTTGGTGGATGTTGGATGGTTTGAATTGAGTGTCCTTCAGTGGGTAAGGATGGCTGTCCCTCAAAGTCATGAACGTATTCATCCTTCACTAACATACTTGGAGGAGCTATGAGAAAAAAAAACTCATTTATATATTTTACATTCTTCCATTTCCACAAAAACTATATACAAATAATATGACAACATCTAAAATCAACTAAGTATAAATAATTCAAATTCAGAAAATTTTCATATTATAAAAAAGCATATTTTATCAGCTACAGCAACTTTAGAAATTTTTATCAATTATGACTCTCTGATATCTGAAGAACTATTCTTCAGTTTTCTGACAAACCTAGAAGTACATAATCATCTAAATAAGTAAAATCCAAATGCCTAGCAAAACATTCACTCAGCTGTGAAGACCACTTCCTCCTCAAGACAAACAGACTACATACTTAGCTCTGCCTTTCTGAATTTCACAATGTACAGAGATAGAAGTGGGATCTAAAAGGTACTCAATGCCAAGACCTGGACTTATTTAACTTATTTGAAACTGCTGTCCTGAAATGCCCCTTTAAAAAGTCAAATGAAAGCCAAATGTAGGGTGTTGGTCTGTAATTCAGCATTCAGGAGACAGGCCAGGAAGATCACAAGTCATCAAATTGAAATTTTCTTTTTGAAATCCCAATCTACATAAAAATGTTTGATGAGAACTGTCAATAATTAAATTTTTCAGACTTTAAGGAGCATAAGGAACATATCTAGTATCTAGGTCATGTAAAGTAGTATCTTTAATAAACTAGGGGTCGACTTGCTTTGCTCTTATTTTTTTTTAAAGGGAAATTGAACCGTGTTCCTATCAGTTCTCTGTTCAGAGCCTTCTCGTATGGTCTTGACCCACTGTTTTGGGTTCTGCTGTCTATTTGTAGTAAAATCATCTTTTCATCTTTCTGAACTAACACTTGTAGGTAACTCAAGTTTTATATCAACTGAATTCTAGTATTAGGTATCTTCTTAGAGCTATCAAGGAAAGGCTACAAAGACATTCTCTTCAATTGAAAAACTAGTGTGTCACTTTCCTTATCAAGTTTCTTTTCTTTTTTTTTTTTTTACTAAATTGTGACTTCTAACAGTAGAAATATTCCATATTTGTTCAAGCTTCTGCATACAACCTTTTTTTGACTTTTGAAACATGAAAATGTTTTTTGTGAAACTCATATGTTATAGTAGGGAGTGGAGAGATGGCTTAGTAGTTAAGAGAGCAGCTTGTTTATACCGAGTTTGGTTCCCAGCACCCTATGTCAAATGGCTCATAACTTTCTATCACTCCAGTTCCAGGACCAATACACCTTTGGCCTCAAGGGCACTGGCACACATGTGCACAAACCCACACAGAGACATAAAAATATATACATAATAAAAAAAAACCAAAGTAACTTCTAAGGGAACCAAAACAATAATAAAAAGATGCTTAACACATTATCATGTATCAGTATCTTTGCAAGAAACAACTGGTGTCAGAATGACACAAATGTTTTCAGAGTAAGCAATCATTTTTTAAAATTGGATTTAAGGCCCACTCCATGAGATGGAACCCATACCTGACACTGTTAAGGTGGCCAAAAACCTGAGATCAGGTAGTTCATAGGTCCTAGAGGAAAACTTCATACTATTCTTCTGCTACAAGAACACGGCAACAAAAGTACTCCTAATTGCATACTGCTATACTCACAGATCAATGAGTGCATCACTCAGCCCTTATCAGAGAAGCTTCCCTTGCAGTAGGTGGGAATTAACAGAAACTCACAACTGAACAATGTACAGAGACTCAAATGAGCTGTCTAAATGAGGTAGGGAGGAGTGTAGGATGCAGGAGGAGTTAGGGAAGGAGAAGTAATAAAAACAAAATATACTGTATGTAAAAAAGAATTTTAAATAAAAAAGTTGACCCTAAATACTAATGTTGGGAAAATGCTAATAAACAAAATCCTGTTCAGAACACACACTGGTATGGATGGCTAAGCTTTCCCGTTTGTTTTCATGATTAGTCTACTCAACAAAATTCTGGATTTCCTTCATAAAGAAATTGGCAATATTTATTTAATTCTTTATTTAATTTAATGGGCCATCTAATTAATGGCATCTCTATTTCATTTTTTTGTTGCTGAAGTGACTGAGATCCTTTAACCTGCTGGCATCACTAATACAAAAGGGAGCAGCTGTGAACTTGACAGCTGCATGGTTGACCGTGACATCACAAGAGTCAACTGCTGTGTACTTTAAATAGCTGCACCTCCCACGGTCTCCTTCCCTTCCCTTTAGTTAGGGACTAAGCTTCCCTAAACAGAAGTCTGGAATGTGGATTTTTCAGCTTCTCAAGTCCCCACCTACTTTGCAATGGATCTTTTTCTCCATGTGCCTACAGCGTGTTTCCTCACTCTGAATAAACACCTTTCTACACCTGCCGAATCTGTCTGCGGATGTCTGTGGTATTGAGATTTCTCCATTGCCATCTATTGCATTTGATCTTTCCTGTCTTTTAATTCTTTAACTGCCAGAGAAAAAGAACAAGACACCTAGAGTGTCCTTTTGGGACCTCATCTTGGGATTTCTTCTGAGTATAACAACTCATCAAGAAAGACCATTAAGAAAAAGTTCCCAGTGCTGAGTTCAGTCCCTCCATCAGACACAGGCTGTCTCTACCCGTTTCACTGAGTGAAGAAGAATCCTACCTCCCTGAGAACCAAGGTGCCTGGGTGTACATCACTGAGAACACCTTCAGAGGCTCCCATGTTTAAACTTATCCTCAATGCCCTTGGAGACAACACTGCAGCCAGACTAACCTGAGACAATGCACCTCAGGAGTCTCTCATGATCACCAAGTCAGTCTAGGAGTACACACCCAGTCACCCAGTCTGACGTGGTCACCAATGAGTCTCCTCAATCTCCCACAAGTTTGACTCACTTTGAAGCAATGGTGCAATTCTTGTGGTAAGATATCAGTAAGCAGAACTGCTGTCTTCATATGTTAACCATTGAGTTAGCTGAACTTAAGAGCCAACTTCCAGACAAGGGGTACTTCATCCAAAATATCAAAACCATGACCCAAAGGATTAATCAACTTGTGTCTGATGCTGCCCAGCTGCTTGTTAAATATGAGCATATAAAGGTCATCACAGGACCTGCAACATCAACCCTAGATGCTGCAGAGATACATTTCCAAAAACATAAACGTCCACCTCCAGGACTTATTTTGAGTGCATTAGAATAGCATGGAGCTATGAGTTCCAAAAGTCCTGTTTTTTCTATTCCTAGTTATACAGAGGCTGCAGAGGCTGAATAGGAAGCCCCAGGTCCTCATCAGGTGGCAAGAGACCATTTTCAAGAAGAGCTAACACAAGTCTACCCCTTGTCAACCTAACACACAATCACATCTCCTTATGTCATGCCTAATTTCCAAATAAAAACAATAAGGTCATAATTTTGCCTAACATGATATACTATCCCCCTTACAACCAAATGCATTATAGACTTTAGGAAAGGTGACAATTTTTTGAAGGACACTCTTGTAGTATCTCTAATATGATTAAGCACTGAAATATTATCTCAGCTGAGGAGAATACAATAATTATTACAGGATACACTACAGGGTAAAAAAATAAGAGGAAAGAAAGCACAAATATCTGTACAAACATTCTTAAAATATGACAGAAACACCCATGTCAATTATAAACTTCATTTCTACTACTAGTCATGTGGCCTTAGCTGCTATTTTTAACAACCTTCCTCTACCACCCATTCTGTACTTCTTCCACCTTCAGCAAGCACCTCAACAAGTCTTGGCTCTTTTCCTGGGGAAGTGATCCAATACTTTCATTCCTGAAGGGTCTTGCCCTGTCATTCTGCCTGTGAATAGGTTATTATAATTTCCCATTGCTTTTAATCACAGAACATGGTAACAGCAAGAGACCCCCTAAATGATCTCCTGCACTCCAGACATAATCCTGCTTACCTCCATTGTGGAGAAGCAACCCAATTCCCCTTTGGTAGTCTGGATCAGTGACCCATCCTAACAATGTTATTCTATTTTTTTAGACGGTAGGTTTAAGGACATGAGAACACAAAAGTGGCTAGGAGGAAGTCTGAGCTTTTATGTTTGTTTTATCTCCTGGCAGGAGCACGCCCCACTCTGGGTCCAAAATTTCTAAGTCAGCAGAACAGGACAGGAAGCAAAACTTTTCCTAGTGGATCACTAGGGGTGACAGTAAGAAGAACTATTCCCTTTCCCATCCCCTTAAGACCTGGACCCATGAATCCTGGCTATGGGAAAAACTGTATCACATATTTGATACTAATTCAAAAGATATGCTAATTTCTAGAGAACCCTGCCCCAGTCCTCCAGGCTACTGCCACTAACTGGCACTGTAACCATGTCTCAAAAGACTGATCCGTTCTTCTATCAGGCCAGCTACTTCAGGACGGCGGGAAACAAGGCAAGACAAATGGAGTCCATGACCACAGGCCCACTGTCACACTTAAGAGAAGTGAGCTCCTTGGTCAGAATCAATAGTGTATGGAATAACACGATGGTAGATAAGACATTCTTTAAGTTCATGGTAGTGTTGGCATTACAGGCTGGGAACAGAAATCCATAACCAGAACAAATATACATTCCAGTAAGGACAAAGTTCTGACCTTTCCATGAAGCAATTCTGTTTCCCTAGACCCATGTACTGTTATGAGTCAGAGTTCCCTAGAGAAAGAGAATGACTGGAAAAAGAAGGAAATGTGTGTGTGTGTGTGTGTGTGTGGCTTTATTAGAGTAGCTTACAGACTCTGGTCAAAAAGTCCAACAATGGCTGTCAAAGGACAATTCAAGAATCTAATTGGTCTTCAGTACATGACTGAAATCCTGAGTGGATGTAATACTAGTGAAGGAAAAAACTTGGCAGTGAGGGCGAGGGCAAACCAAGCAAAATCTTCCTTATTCCATGTTTTTTTTACAAATCTGTGGCCCAGGTTTAAGGTGAGTTTTCCAACCTCAAGTGATATGTATTTAAGGCAGATTTCCCACCTCAAATGAGCCAATTAACTGAAAGTCCCACAGGTGTGCCCAGCTGCTTGGGTTTTTAGAGAATTATAAATGTAGACAAGTTGACAACTAAAAATAGCAACCACACATACCAAATTATAAAATATTTTTCTTTCTGAATTTATATTCAACAAATTCAGTTAGTGAAAAAATATGTATTGAGTATACATGGTCTACATATTGTTTTAACAAATGGGATATATCAATAAAAACAAATATGACTAACTTAATGGTGCCTCAGTTTTTGTAACGCTTTTCTGTTGTTTAATATTCCATAGCAAACCAACATTACTCTAACTCCTAGCTGAGCAAGTTCCTTGATCTCTAGGCTCATGTCTCCTAATCTAAAGAAGTGAACATAATCTCACCTACCACAGAAAGCATTAAGTGGACAATGACACGATACTCACTGTGGTGGCTTGAATAGGAATGGCCCCATAGGCTCATATATTTGAACGCTTGGTCATTAGGGAGTAGTACTACTTGAGAGGGATTAGGAGGTTCGGCCTTGTTGGACTAAGTGTGGCTTTACTGGACGAAGTGTGTCATTGGAGTGGGCTTTGGGGTTTCAAAATCTCAAGTCAGGCCAAGAGTCACTCTCTCTGCCTGCTGCTTTTGGGTCAGGATGTAGAACTCTAAGCTACCACAAATGCTCCTCACCATGAGGATAATGAACTAAACCTCTGAAACTATAAGCAAGCCCCAATTAAAATGCTTTCTTTTATAAGAGTTGCCATGGTCACGGCATCTCCTCACAGCAACAGAACACTGACTAAGACAGTCATAAATCACTTAGCTCAGTACCTTATACAAAATGAGCATTCAGTAACTGTTAGCTATTTTAAAGCATATTTTTAGAGTAGTCATAAGAATATAAAGTTTTATATGAGAGGTAAAGAATGAATTCTCCATAGGTGAAAAAGATTAAGCTTAAGCCACTGGGCACTCTGCTACTGCCACAGGCCAGCCATTTACCCGATAGCAAACTTTCTCTTCCCCTCCAAAAGACTCTGAACTCTGACTGAAGAAACACACCACGTTTTTCTTAATATTCCTAAACCTTAGCACAGTACCAGGCAATAATAACCTCACTAAATACTTGAACAATGAATACATGGGTCGCTGTGGTCACAGAGGTCCATGAAAGAGCTGAGCTGTGCTGGACAACCACAAGATCCCAACTGACAAGTGAAGGAAGAGCTCTGTTTTTCTCAACTTTTCATTACCTGCTCTACTATTATTGTTTTGTCCAATTCAAAAATGAAATCTTGTTTTCCAAGCAAATAAGCCAGGCAAGACGGTCTACAAAACTACCACTAGGGGGATCCACAAGGCTGACGATGGCCTTAGTGTTCCTGAAGAATATCAACTCACACAACCCAGATGTAGAACCTCACAACTAATCCATATTGAAATTCTAAAATTATCACTACAGTTTCCTAAACCCTAATTTCCACTGAGTAAATGCATTAGATCGCAAAAACTATGGATGGAGAACGGTGACAACTGCTGGGTGTTCGTTTACAAGATACCCTGTGCTGGCAGAGGCAGAGCTTCAGCAACTCTAAAGCTACCATTCCTAGACCACAATTCCCGCTACTGCCAAACAGTTTTCAGGACCCAGTAAGCCACAATAACAACACCCTTTATTACCAGGCACATACTACCTGCCTGCAGAACAAGTGTTCGCTGCTTTAAGATAACAGTGGTTCTGTACCAGAGCATCTCCACAAATTAGATCTTTTCAGAGATTTTAGTTTAATAGGTTCTAAGTTATTAGAACTAAAGATTTAGAGAATTCCATTTTCACCCCAAAATTAAAACCAAGGGGATTTTCACACCTCAAAACATTTTAACCTTTGGTTTCACTGAAATACTTTTTCAAAATATTAATATGCATAATTTAAAAACATCATCAGTATTTTCTTTAATTAGGGTAAAATGAAGAAAAACTAAAATAGCTATCTTGTAAGATATGGCACACACAATTTCAAATTACCACACACTATGGTCGCTGACACCCATTTACACTTGATTTTCTTACAAAGAACTGTTCCTGTAACAATTAAAAATCTGTTCAAACTGACCATTAATTAGACTCATGTCCTGGTGTATTCATCTATCACACTTAAAGAATTTTAACTCATGAGTGGCAGTTCAAACTCAGAGAGCCAAAGCCAATTTAAATCTAGTATTACAGGGCTCCAGAGACATTCAGCCGCTAAGAGCACTTAGATGACGCAGGTTCAATTCCCAGCACCCACAGAAGTAGCTCACAACTATTTGTAACTCTAATTTCAGGAGATTTGATATCCCTTCTGATCTCCACAGGCATCAGATACACACACACACACACACACACACACACACACACACACACAGGGTAGACAGAAATACATGCAGGCAAAACACTCAGATGCATAAAATAAAAAAATTTAATAAGCCAAATTTTAAATGTTAATATATACCTCCCTACAAAATCTACATGTTCAAAGCAGCAATTTTTTTCTTGTTGGTGTTACTAGTTCCTACACAAACCACTTGTTTGTGAACAAAAAATAAGACATGACACAAGAAAATAGAAAAAGTTACAGGAAACCAGTTACTTACCATTACTCTGCAGTGTTAATCCTGAGAGATCTTATTTTAGGGGAAAGAAAATGAAACATAAATCATTACTATGAACATATATATTTTCCATTACATATAGAACATCAATGTAAGCCAGAGATTACCAAACTTCATGAGCCATTTAAATTTAAAATAGGGTAAATCCTAATTTTTTATACACACACACACAGTTTAAATTTATAATGTTTCCCATCTTATCTTCAACAACAATGTAAAATGTAGGCAGAGTATCAATTTTATATACTCAATTCTAGAAATCAAAACCACAAATTTAAGTATTTACATTTCATTTAAATTATCTGAATCTTAAGCCAAACATGGTGGTGCATACCTCTAATTCCACTACTCAAGAGGCTGAAGTAGGAGATCAAGAGTTATCCTTGGCTACAGAGCCAGCTCTTGGCCAGCCTGGGATGAGACCTTGTCTAAAATAAAATTTTAATTCTGATTCTTTAACTTTATTTGAAGTCTTAAGTAGTCCTCAAATACAAGCTTTAAACTAGGAAAATTAAAATATTGCTAGGATCTTTTCCCTTTATAGATCTATGAAGGTTCTGCAAAGACAGTCAACTTACCAATTCCAGGTGACACAACGCGTTCATAGTGATAGGGATTCACACAGACACTATCACATTTTAAGTCAAATGCATACTGACAATATTTAACATGTTTTAATTCATTCTTGTGTAGATCAGGCCACCTCCATAGACGGGCATAGATCACATGAGGAAATCCTTTCCGACCAGCCACCTGGGAAAAGAAACCATCATTTATTAAGTATCAGTTTTGTATTATACATTACACAAGGGACTTAAAAAATGTTCTTATTTAATCTTCAAATTCTACAAAATCAGCATCTGTAATACTGCAAAACATACACATGGTTTTACTCATATTTCCTTTCATAAAACTAAAATCTTAGGCTTCTAAAAATGATATCTTTTTTTTGAGGTGTGAGCTGACTGAAGGCTACAGCTCACAAGTACCATTAGGATGGGGGCTGATCACAGAAAAGAGAGAGGCAGAATAGGAAAGCTGGAACTTTAGGCCCAACCCCCATGGAAGGGAAAGGGGCTATTATGTAGAGTTGATGACAATCAATGACTAAAACCTGAAAGGGGAAAAAAGACACAAAGAACAGGGTTTGGGCACTTCGGGATGGCTGAGCATGTGGAGGTTCCTGGAGGTTGGTCTACCTTCAGAGGGCATGGCGGTTTACCTTGCCTATGCAGCTTTCAATCTGTAGCCTCTGCAATACCCTTCATAATGGTAAGCAAGGTTCCCTCAGCCACGGGAGATGATTGACTAAATTAACTGAACCATGGGTGGGACTGTGGGAACCCTTTATAGACGACGGAAAGAAGCACAGGTAAAACAACCAGATGATTATGATTGGCATCTCCAAGTAGACCGTGTCAGAACTGAACTGAATTAGAGGATGCTCAGGTGCTACCTGCCTACATGCTTATTTACCAAGATAAAAGAAACCTTCACACCTTTTAAGGTCACAAAAGAGATAGGGCTTGAGCATACTTATAGTAAAGAAAACTGGTTTGAGAGTCCCACTCCCCATCCCACCTCTACTGCCAATGTCAGATTATAACCATTCCTTCCTGAGAATCCAAAACTCAAAATAACTAGAGCAAAGGAGCACACACTTGTAATCTCAGCACTCAGAAGCTGAGATGGGGGAAAAAACCCTCAAGTTCCAGGTTAGGTCAAGCTACAATGAATAAATGACCTAGTCAGGATCATAGAGAGAATTTGAACTAGTGTTCAATTTCAAGACTTGCACTCGGGTTTTTAAAATGGAAAAACTATGAATTTGTCATAAACTATGCCTAAAATGTAGAAATAAAATTTTAAAAATCTAACAACATCACTTTTTTTTCTATACTTCTTCATACAAATGATATTGCTTTACATGAAAAAAAATGTGATCAGTGACTGTTTCATACCAATGGAAAATATACCGAGATTACAGAAGTCCAACATATCAGTTTGACCATTTACAATACCAAAAGAGGTTGGCAGATAGGGAGAGTGTGAACTGTAATGATGAATACTAAAGAGCTAAAGGTAGATCTCAAACTACAGGGCTTCTCATTTATTTTTCAAATTTTCTTCACTGAACTACTTTGAATAAGAATACAAAAAATTTAAGATCTATCTTTTATGAGGAGCAGAATTCGATCCCAGCATCTGGGGATGCTCTTTTCTGCCCTCTTCCAGAATCTGTACATAGACATGTGCAAATACACACACAAGTAATAAAAAGAAATCTATAAATACACAAAATACAAATAATAATATACAAATAAATAAATATACAAAGAGATGAAGCTCATATTAAATTCATAAGAACTTAAGAGGAAGTTTAAAAATATCAATTACTCTACTAGCACAGAAGACAGAAGACTCTGGAGACTAACCTGAAGCCGTCCATCCAGTGTTCTCTGTATGGTGACACATTTGCTAGGGTGAGCTCCATTTGTAGTTATAGCTGTTATTAAGGAATCCAACTCATCTTTTTTCTCTTTCAGCTTCTTTACCAAACTTTCAATTGCTCTTTTTGCAAATGTTTCACTTTCTCCACCTTGTCTATGACACATCAAACTATGTACAATGCTCAGGCAGGCGTCATTACTTGTTGGTGTATTAGTTATAGACATATTGTCCATTTGTTTAAGTTTTTTCTTTTAAATCAAACTCTCCTATCTCTGGAGTAATTCTGATCTTGTGAAGGCAGTGAAAACCAATAGCCAATGCTGCAAGAAGAGCTGTCAGACATCTGGTGAGCAGGGTAATCTGAATGAGAGAGAAGGGGGAAGAGAATATATTTCACAAGGTAGATGCAATTACTTGGGGAAAGAACTGTTCCACTTAAGTCAAAGGACTCAACACTCATAGTTTTAAAAATGTTTAAAGTGTGAAACAGCTTAAATATAAAATATAGCTAGTTTTGATATTCCAAAATCATTAAAAAAAAATCAGGCCTTCTCATTAATGCAAAAGCACACTAAGGCAAGTTGAACCAAACATACCATTTCCCCAAATCTTTACTTAGTTATTTCTGTACCCTTTCTATTTTCTATGCCAGTGCTGCAATTTTGAGCCTTTTTAGAATTCGTACTAATCACTTCCTCTAAAGCAGTGGTTCTCACCTTCCCAGCTAAGAGTTCCTTGTGTTGCGATGACCCCAATCATAAAATTATTTTTACTGCTACTTCATAACTGTAATTTTGCTACTATTATGAATTGTAATGTAAATATCTGATATGCAGGATATCTGATGTACAACCCCTGTGAAAGGGTCACTCAATTCAAAGGGGGCCGTGACCCACAGATTGAGAACCACTCTCTGGAGTCATTTCTTAAATGTCTTTCAATTTATATCCCCACATAAAGATGCAAATTTTCATGTGTATTAATAGTCATCACTTATTCATATGTATAAATACAAATAAATAAAAAGATGGGGAAAGGTTTGCTCTTGTTTTGTTGCTGTTTTCTGAGACAGGGTTTCTCTGTGTAACAGCCCTGGCTGTCCTGGAACTCTCTCTGTAGACCAGGCTGGCCTCGACCTCACAGAGATCTGCTTGCCTTTGCCTCCCAAGTGCTGAGATTAAAGGCATGTGCCGCCACCGCCTGGCAGGTTTGTTTTTGAAACAAGGTTTTACTCTGCAACCCAGGCCAGCCTGGAACCCACAGCAATACCCCTACATCACCCTCCTAAGTGCTGAGATTATACTCAGCTAATAAATAAAGTCACTGAAGGTACACTTTTCAGATAAGAGTATTTGCACATGGGTGGATGGAATCAGAGACTGAACCAGGAATCCAGTTAAACTAAGAAGTTGGGCAAAGAGTTACACTCTGAATCTGTAACTAAAAGGAGAACTCAAAGGAGACAAGGCAATACAAAGTATGCTGCATACAACATTCAGTATGGCGTACTTACTGTCTGAATCCCAAGACATTTGTTTTTAAAGGATATTATCCCAAAACACATTATACATTTGTCTGCATTTTCTCCTAATAATACATACCATAGAAAATGTAAGAAGGCAATGACAGAGGTAGGAGGTTAGGTAAAAGGACAGTTCACACCCATCTGAACTGGAAAACTATTATTTGTTTCCAGCAGTGCCACTTGCTACTAGACTTTGAACTTAAAAAATGAAAAATGGTCATGTACTCAGTGTGCAAAGTCTTATTTTTAAGTAATGGTGATTTATTCATGGAGAAAAGAAAGAAGGGAAACATAAAAGAAACACAGTACTGTATGGTCAAAAAAGAAAAGGAAAACAAAACAGTAAACATAAATCTTGGCTAGGCATAGTAGTAAACACCTGCAATCCCAGCTACTTGGGAGACTGAGACAAGAAGATCATAAAATTCAATGACACACACGCACACACACCCCTCTTTCTTAAGGCTAGGATACAGCTGGGTAATAAAGTGCCTGCTTAGTATGTGAACATGGAAGAGTTAATCTTCAGACTGGAGGAAGGGGAACCCTCCATCTGACCTGCTATCTCTCACTGCCACAGTTTATTCCTGTATTAGAAGCATCTGTTGTAGAGGTCTGATGAATATGCCCCCATAGACTCACATATCTGAATACTTCATCCACGGAGTGAATAAGGAGGTTTAATCTCAACAGAGAAAGTATGCCACTGGGGGTGGACTTTGAGGTTTCAAAAGTCCATGTTATACAGTCTCTCTCTGTCTGCAGAACAGGATGGAAACTCTCAGCTACCGCTCCAGCTCTGAAGGCCACCATGCACCTGCTATGGTGATAATGGACTAACCCTCTGAACCGGTAAGCCAGCTCCAACTGAATGTTCTTTATAAGAACTGCCATGGTCATAGTGTCTCATGGCAGCAATAAGACACTGACTGAGGCACCTGTGGACTGAGACTGAACTCGTCATCCTCACCATCATACACCCAATCCTAGAACAGGTTAAGTCCCACATTCTGCCCAACAGATGCAATCCTGAGTTTCACGTGCTTAACTCATAGTATTTCTTTGACCTAAAACATTTACCACCATTTTAGCCACTTAATAATTAGGCCCTAGGCTTCCTTTCAAATTATAGCCTAAGTGTTTGAATTGCCCTGAAGAGTTTCTTCCCCCTACTACGTTGCCACCTTGCCTCTCGATTCCAAAGAATTACTTGATTCCCCTCTCTCAAATTTAAGGTACACCTTTATTATATTTTACATATTAAATTACAGTAACTTCACTGTATTTGTCTCTCAGTTTTAGGAGTTAAAAAAATAGCAATATAAATTTAGAAGGTCAAGAAAAAAAGTTTCACCTTAGAAATTTCCAACACCATGCAGTTCCTGAGTGTGGTGGTTTGAATAAGAACGACCCAACCCAACAGACTCCTATGTTTGTATACTTGGTTCCCAGATGGTAGAACTATTTGGTAAGGACCAGGAGGTATAACCTTGTTGGAGGAGGTGTGTCATTGGGGATGGGCCATGAAGTTTCCACTATATGCTCTCGTGTTTGCACCATAACTCCCCACCACCACCATCTTGTGGCTGTTGCCTGAACGTGTACATTCTTGGCTATATGAGTGCTTTGTCTGCCTGCATACTTCTCACCGTGATGGTCATGGACTCACCTGGAACTGCAGGCAAGCTCCCAATTAAATGCTTTCTTTTCTAAGCAGCTTTGGTCATGGTGCTTTGTCACAGCAGTAAAAAAGTAACTAAGACACTAACATATATCAAGTATCTATGGACCATGTAGACAATTTTTATTCTGTGGAACTGTCTTAAGACACACTTAAGCTTGCAAATAAGCTTATTTGTTTTCACAATTAGTGAAAATTGTATCAATATATAATTTATTTACAGCTATTTCTCCACGGTGTCAATATTAAAGGTCATCCTTTATTAAACTTAGGCTGCTTGGGGTCTGACAGAATTGCAAAGGCTGTCTTAATCATAAGTTTCTCTGAATACAGTAATAACTTTGTTTTCTTAAAAACAGCCTTCTCATATCTTGGATTTTGTTGTATTCCTTGGATCATAAGGTTCTTAATTTAATTTAGAAGTTCCTTACAAGAAAATAATTATCAGCAGGGATATATAAATGTATTCCTATATTATTTGGCTTTAGATTATGGAAATGCGATAGACGTGGGAAAATACTGACATGATATAAATAAAAACTGTATGTTCCAATTAAAATTCTAGCAACATAAATGATCTCTTAAAATGGCCCCATCTATACAATGGGCAGTATCTGTCCTGCCCACCTTACAGACTACCTGAGTAATAAAATACAACAAGGTATAGGAAAGCAAAGTAGGTGCCATATTGACCAAAGCAGCACAGCTATGCTTGCAGAAGCTCTGGACACAGACTAACAGGTTAAGAATCAGAAAGTATGCTCAGACCAAAAGTCCCTATCTCTAACAACCTAGGGCACCTCCTTTGATATCTTGAAATTAAAAATACAATCTATACATTTTGAGAAATTCAACTCTATCCTAACTTTAGATAAAGGAGGAAAAGACTCACACAGTAAAATCTGTGTTTTGATATATGGCACGCCAATGAGAAAATGCAAATATAGAAGTTAAAGGCCCAGAATGTAACTCAGCAGAATCCTTTTATCATGGGTTAAACTCTGGAACCTAATTTTTTAAAAAGGAGTTAAGATGCTTGTACTTTATGTAGCCTCATGATCATGATGGTTGCATATCCAGACTTTTTAAGACAAGTATTATGTTTGCACAGTTGGTAACACTGTTTTTTCTCAGATGGTGAACAGATAAAACTCCAAAGAAAAAAGCTTCAATTAAGAAAAATTTAATTGCTAGAAATGGACTAAATACTAATTATGTTTTCCTATGTGAGAGATGCTAAGATAACTCTTCACTGCCTGTTCCAGAATGCTATTCCTTAGACCCCACCTGCAAGGAAGGACCTCTCACAAAAATCTCTCCAACACCCTCCAAAGAGCACTGCTAACTTGGTAAGAACTACTGACGCTGGCTGGCTGGAGCGGTGCACACCAGTGAGTGCCCAGCTAAGACAGGAAGCCACCTGGCCATAGTTTCTCAACTGTAAATTATGAACCTATCTGGAGGAGGGGGACCTGTAATTAAATGTGGAGGTCACAAAAACAAGCAACAGTAGTAAGAGGTTTCTAAACCCACAAAAAATAAGTAATAAACCCAAGGTGTTTCTGGTGGTGCCTCGTTCCCCACACTCAAAGTGACTTCACTGCAGCGGTTCCAGATTACTGTGTTATATACTATGGTGTTCTTATTGCAGATTACTGTGTTATATACTATGGTGTTCTTATTGCAGATTACTGTGTTATATACTATGGTGTTCTTATTGCAGTCTCCAGTTCTTGCTAAATGGTTTAATTACAGAGGACAAAATTTAAGATTTTCCTACCAGCATTCCTCGGCATGTATCAAGTTAGTGGAACTTTGGATTATGTTATATTAGAATGTCTGATTTTAAGAACTGCCATTTGAGTGGCTGACCTGAATTTAATTTTCTTTTACTTGCTTAATGAATTTGGGTTTGGAATTAGGACTAAATTTCCAACAATTCTGAAATGGCCCTAAACATACTTCTTCTACCTTGTACTGTGTATGAATGGGATGTACTGTGTATGCATGGGGCTGCATATGTACAGGATGTACATGTGCTGTGTATGTATGGGAAGCAGGCTGTGTATGCATGGGAAGCAGGCTGTGTATGCATGGGAAGTAGGGTTCTCGGCAATGATGATGACAAGATGAAAACCCTGACCAATTATGGAAAACAGTGAAGATGTTCTATGCCAGGCAGCATCAAATATTCAGCAAAGATTTAATTCTTTATGTAAAAATCAACAAATGCATTCATCCTATTAGTACTAATTTACTTTGATCTTCAATAAATGATAAAATTTTATCTACAGCAAAGAATTTTTAGATATTATTATACTTATCAAAAAATGTTTTACTTGCATACCTAATTTTTATATGCTTATACATATAAGTCAAATAAAAATGTCAGTAATACAAAAAGTTTAAAAAACCTGACCTGGGCAACACAGCAAGATTTCAACTCAGAAAATATTTTTTAAGGCTTTTTTTTTTTTGTCTTTTTGTTTTGTTTTCTTTTTGGTTTTTAAGACAAATTTCTTTTAGCTGTCCTGTAAATCACTCTGTGGACCAGGTTGGCCTTGAACTCCTGTCTCTGCCTCCTGAGGGCTGGGATCTAGGGTTTGAGGTAGTGGTGAAATATGAATCTATGTTGTATGAAGGCAATTTCTAAAGCATGTGTATGCATAACACATCTAGGAAACCCAAGCATATTACCAAACTAGTAAGAACTAAAGAGGAATAAAAGTGAACGGAACAACACAGAAAGGTCCTATCTTGACATAATGCGTAAGTCAAGTTAGAATGGGCTGTGTCACATTTATAACCAACTTCCCAAATACCTACAGTTACAGATTGATTTTGTTTAAGTTCTTCATTCATCACAGATCATCTGGTACTATTCATTGCTCAACTACTTTAGAGACTGACAGAAGAACTATCTTCCCATGCTAAGAAGAAGGAAAAAAGAGAGGACAGCTTACACATTATCTTTTAAAGGTTATTACTTATCCTTGCCTTTGACTGGCCAAATTCACATGGCCATACCTGTGGTTTCCAACAGGGAATTAGTCTCATAAGGGATGTTTGGCAATGTCTACAGAAATGTTTGGTTTCTGATCATAACACCCTGAATGTGCCTGATATGTGGTACCAGCAGCCAAGCAGGGCCAGGTCTGGTTAGTATTAGTTGGAAGTAATTTTTGACGGCCCCCAATGAAGGCGAAAAGAGCAAAACTACCCAATCCAAAATGACAAGTGTCTGAGTTAAGAACCCTAGGCTATCACAAATTTCAAGGAGGGGGGGAATAAAAAGGACAAAGAAGCTAATTCTATCACATGCCAGGTAAGCCATCAGAATACTTTGTAGAATAGTGCAGTCTGCACACATCAAAATGGAATTGCAAGGCTAAACGGGAATGGGGGAACACAGAAATAGGGCAAAGAAATAAGTCAAATATTTTGTCTAGACTAGGCTTATATTAGGAAAGAGGAGGAACAGCAGCAACAGACTGTAAAAAAGAGACTGTGTATGCAGGTCCATGGAAGCATCAGCACCAGGTTTGGGAGGAGAGGCAAGAAGGAACAAAGAGAACTGTATTACATATACCAAGCACATAATTTTCTAGAAGTTATGTGTTTTGGTAAGTGATTACAAAACTAATACTTAGTATGGAAGTATTTTTTTTAAAAAGATCAAGAGGTTTGCTTTTTTTCAGAGGAATGGTGCTGGCTTAGTGAGTTGGGACTAGGAAGAAATTCTAATATAAGCTTCACAATCAAGTAAAACAATTGTTTCAGGTTTATCTCCCTGTAACAAGTAGCAGTCCAGATGTTACACTGATGGTTGAGATACCTCTGAAGGTAGCTAGAGAACATCCAAAAGCATAAAGTATTATGAATGCAACCAATGCAATAAAAAGTATATTGTACAGTAATTTCTAGGGTGAACTATGAGAGACAATAGGGACATGCGCTTTTGCTTACTCAAAGTCTTAGATTTAAATGCTTTTCATGAACCAGTATTAAATTAAATAACCTTAGTTTAAACTAGCATGTTTTGAAGCCAGGCATAATGAATCATACATATATGTAATCTCAGCATTTGGGAGATTGAGGAAGAAGGATTGCCATAAATTCAAAGCCAGTCTGGGCTACAAAATAAGCTCTTATCTCCAAAATTAAATAAACAAATTTTTTTTTAAAAAAAAAAGACCTTCTGTTAGTAAGTTAAAGTTGTAGTTCAACATGGTGGTCCACACCTATAATCCTACCCCTCAGGAGTTGAAGGCAAAAAAAGCACTGCAGTTCACAACCAACCTGGGCTACACAGAGAGAACCTGTTTATACACTGTTTAAAAAGGATCAATAAATACTATGGCTGGCATCTACTTCATCTGCCAGCATATACGTCTCCTTTTGTAAAAACAGTCTGGTTTTCCAGGAAAAAATCTTATTTAGGCAGGCGAGACAATTCCCAACCAGAATACAAAGAACCAAACCCTGGCCACACTGTCACCCAAGAGATGAAAAGAACCCTAGCCAGTGGCATAACTTCTGATAGACAATGTGGAGGAGATGTTAGAAAAGAAACTGAGTCCTTGTGAAGGCTAGGGATGAGCTTCGTAGACAGACTGCCTGCCTAGCGAGATGCCCTGGCTTCATCCCCAGGACCACATAAGCCAGGTACTGTATGTAGCACGTGCCTAAAATCCTAACTCTGGCAAGCTGGAGACAGGTTACAAACCTGAAATCCATCTCTAAAAAAGAGGAAGGGGAGTTCCTTTTATGCTGGACCTAAGCTGAAAATAATTAACCTGAGAATTTAACAGAAAAGAACAAGAAATCAAACCTAAAAGGCAATGTTGACAACACTGATTGAGATTCTGAATCTAGGGTCAAGTCAAAGAAGTACCTGAATATTGACTGTTATATGTTCCTGAAAACAAAAATTACATGAGTTATCATCTCAGAAACACCAAGATAAGCCCAAACATATGAAGAATATGTCCCATTGGTAATCTAGTAAAAACACAAAACTAGCTACTTTAAAACTGTACCTGTCAAACTGTTTTCTGATTTGCTTTATTTGTATATTTGACTATTTTCTAAAACTAATTTTTAAATATGGGTTATATCAATATTTATCATATTACAAATTAAAACAAGTAAAACTTTAAGTAAATTTTAATTCATTTTCAACAGGCCTACTAATATTAACCTAAGTAATTTTTATGAAAAATAACCTTTTCTAGAAACAACACAAAAGTTAGTAATAAGAGTGACACTATTCTACATCTGTGCAAGTTTCTTTACTGTCTGGATTAACACAAGACAGCTGGACTCTCCTACTTTCTTTAGCATTCAATCTGCTGGAGATTTGAAAGTACAGGAAGGAAATGTGACACAGAAATCTGTATAATTGGAAAGAATATTTTAATAGTCCTCTCAGATAATAATGGGTATTCATCTTTTATTCGATGCCAAATGCAACAAATGGAGATTATTGCAGGTTACTAAGTAGAATCTAAATTCTGAGATTCCAGGTTTGTTGCATAAAAACCCACTGGGTTAGGAAGGTAGCTCAGTCACTAACAAGCATGAGGACATGAGTTTGAGCCCCAAACCCATACAAAAAAACAAAACAAAAACAAACAACAACAACAAAAAAAGCTGGGCATGGTAGCCATGCTTCTAATCTCAATGTTGGGAAGTAAAAACAGGCAGATCTCTGGAGCTGATACAAAAACAAAACAAACTCAAGAAAACAAAAAATAAAGTGGACCATTCCTAATAAGCAGCAGCCAAGACAATCATCTACTTCCCCATGAGCCTACCTACGTATAATACACAGAAGGACCTGCACATGCACACGTGCACACACACAAGCCTGTATACAATACAAAAGAGCACTGAACATACAGGTGTATACACACACACACACACACAAACGAGCATACAATACACAGGAGCACCTGAACGTACACATACACACACACACACACACACACACACACGAACATACAATACACAGCAGCACCTGCATGTGCGCACGCACGCACACAAATCTATCTACATTTTTCTCTGAAAAAAACTTTATAACATTAAGAATTGATCATTTAGGAAAAAACATGTTTAGTGAATTATTCATATTTTCCAAATGCTGAAGCAGTTATCTTCTTGCCTCCGTCTCCCAAGTGCTAAGATTACAGGCACAACACCATGTTCAGGTAGAACACATGTATTTTTAAAAAACACATTCATTCCTTGAAAATCACCAACAATCTCACCAGAAACACGTACTGGGAAACTAGCAAATTCATGCCGACTGACTCTGGTTTTCCAAAACCCTAACTTTCATTTGAAGGATTTGACTTTTTATCACTGACAAATAAGTTACTTTCCTTTAAGTGGAGGGCTCATTTCACTCATTTTCACCAAATGCCTGGGGGTCTAACTGACAGAAGTGTAGCTATAGGCATTCTGCAAAGTGAAAATAAAAATGACACCACATTTCAAAAGCAGCTCAGTCACATAAGTGGTTTTCCCAGACACGAGCAGTTCACTTGAACATGCAAAAATGCTTCATACATACTTCGCATTTAATCACACAAAATAAAGACTATTTAAAAGCTAACACTGGCCGGGCAGTGGTGGCACTTGCCTTTAATCCCAGCTCTCGGGAGGCAGAGGCAGGTAGATTTCTGTGAGTTCGAGGCCAGCCTGATCTACAGAGCTTGTCCCAGGACAGGCTCCAAAGCTTCAGAGAAACCCTGTCTTGAAAAAAACCGAAAAACAAACAAAACAAAACAAACAAAAAACTGTTTACTTAAACCCTCACCAAGGGCATTCTTAAGTAAAATGGCAGTTTTCTTTCAAATGCTGAACATATATCTGGATGTGGAAAACACAAAGACACTATCTTAATTAATATATGCCAAGAAGCCATCAGTCTGTACCATAGCACAACTGGACATGGGGAAAGAACAAATGTCTCCCCCTATTATGAAAATTATTTTGAGCTCATGACCTCTTTAATAAAAGGACTGTGGGGCTTCCCAGAAGTCCACAGAGCATATTTTGGGAACCACTGTTTCAAAGGTTAGAAAGAAAGTTGAATTTTAATACCTGGCCACTGGGAAGAGGATTGTATTGGAATTCCATGGGAGCTCAAAGTAGCTCCAGTAGGTGAAGGCTAACCTTTAAAAGTGCAAGTCTGAAATGCTGTTGATTCCACAAAGCACTGGTCTAATTTACAGATTACCAAAATTATAGAAAAACGAATTAAAGCACCATGAATACACCTAATTGAAAAGTCTAATAACAAAGTGGGTTTTTTAATATAATTATCAGCATCATTTCAATACCTACATCCATAAAATTATTCTTTCAACTAAGTTTATTGTTTTTGTTTTGGGGGGGTTTCTGTTTGTTTGTTTGAAAAAGGATTTCACTATGCAGCCTCTGCCTCTCAAATGCTGAGATTAAAGACTGCCACCATGCCAATCTTCAGCTGATCTTAACAGGGTCTAAAACATTAGATGCATTTAGTGTCCTAACAATTCCTAGCTTCTGTCAGCTCATTAAGCTTTGTCAATCTTTCCCCCAAATGATTCAACTGATACAATGACTGTCCACCATATTACCTTCTCTAGAGTTAGCTAGTCAACCAATTACCACTAATAAATACCCTTCATTCAGTTCCAAATTTATGAATATATTTTGAAGCCAGGTGTGGGGCACAAATGTGTAATCCACAAGGCTGAGGGAGGATGTCCTGAAATTGAAGGCTATGTGGCAAGACCTTGTCTGAAAACACACACATGCACGCAAAAATACAAGCACAAGCAAACATATACACACACATTTAATCTGAGAAAGTCCAAACTGTATAGATTCATCCATATGTATAGAAATCATACTATTAGGAGAGCAATTACTTATCAGTAATCCTTTCTGTTTAATCATAAGAACTCCATTCAAAACATGTAAATTAGGATTTGATAGATTCTAAATAAAACACTCCAAAGTATTGATGGTCAAAAGGTAAAAACAAATACAGAAATAATAGGCAGTATAAATAACCAAAACAAGGCTTTTTTCCCTATAGTTACTCCCATGCCTCCTTCATTCTATTCCCATTCTGAATCGAACGTGTGTGTGTGTGTGTGTGTGTGTGTGTGTATGTGTGTGTGTGTGTGTGTATATGTGTGTGTGTGTGTGTGCGCGCGCGCTGGAGTTAGGGAACAAAAACAGTTTTATTTTTATAAATAGTTCTTCCAAAGACAAGAGATGCAGCTAACTTTATAGCCCAGCTCTGGAGCGGTTTCAGAAGGAGTACATAAGGCTGGGGAGCAGCTAGTGGCACAGCACTAGTCTAATTAACCAAGTGTGAGGCCCTAAATTCAGTCATCAGCCGCAGGGAAAAAACGTAAAAAGAGAACATGTGTGCCCAAATGATCTCTCTACAGAACTGCCAACTAGTTGGGCTAGTTGAGCAACTTTCTCACAATGCAGAAATTAAACCCCAACTGTACAGGTTTAATCAATGCAACTTTCCTCTTCAGGTCCAGAGAAGTCATGGTTAGAAAACTGTATCGATTCCAAGCATACTAACCCCTGAAGATGACTAAATTCCAGGGCTGAAGAAATGGTTACCCGGTTAAGAGAACGTACTGTTTCTTCTAGAGATATAGCACCCACTCTGGGCATGTGGTCTTAGTCACCTACAGAGAGGCACACACATACGTGTAGTTAAAAATTATTAAGGGGCTGGAGATGTGGCTCAGCAGTTAAAAGCACTGGTTGTTCTTCCAGAGGACCTAGATTAAATTCCCAGGACCCACATGGTGGCTCACCACCATCTGTAACATTTCAGAAGATCTAGTGCCCTCTTCTTGGCCTCCACAGACACCAGGTATGCAAGTGGTGCTGGCATAGAAGTAGGTAAAACACCCATACATAGAAATATATTTATAATTAATAAAAAATAAATATTTAAAAAAATAAAATTTCATTGGGTGTTTAGATGCTAATTTAGAGACCAATTTCATGATCATAAGAAATGCAGCGTCTTAAAACTTGTCACTAAACAATACAAATAAACTGAAAAACATAAGACGGGGGGGGGACAGAAAGAAGGGGGTTGGGAAGAAGAGGAAGGCAGAGATTTAAAAGCAAAACAAACATGGCAATACCTTCAAAAGATCCATTAAGTTAAATGTGCAATGGACCTTCTGCATGAATATATCGCTGCACTACAAAGAATGTAAAGGAGAACTGAGCATGGTATCACAGGCCTATAACCACACTGCTCAGTAAACAGAGGCAGGGGTCAACCAAAGTTCAAGGTCAGCCATGTGTGCATAGTGAGACCCTGTCCCCAAAACAAACAAAAATGAGAGGGGGAATTAAAATCAACAATGAAACAGGTTAAAAGGACCCTAAGGTTCAACTACTGCATTTTTCTGAGCTGGCTACACAGTCCAGCACAAACCAATCAAAACTTCTGTGGGTATTAGTCAGGCATCGATGTTTTGTAAAGCTCTCCAAGAAATCTCAATGTTCAAGTAAAACTGAAAATCACTGTCCCAAACCTTGGGATTAAAAAAGCGGTGAAAAGAGCTAGAAGGGCGCAGCGCGGGGGCAAGACCCTGCCCGGCACTCGTGAGGCCTACGCTCTGTCCCAGCAACAGTGCAGGCCTAGAGCAACCAGGGGGAAAAAAGTCAATAAGTTTTCCAAACGGGAAAAGAAAATCCTATTTAAGGTATGAATTGTATTGAAAGAGATTTAGAATCAGCTTCAAATACAATCATCTCTAGCAACTGTCTGACCTATGGGCTTTATCAGTTATCACAACCAAGCACCTGATCACCTAGCAGTCTAGTTTTACAGAAGTGTCACCTAGTCCCTAACCACCCTAGTCCTCACTCACTTTCATATCGAAAATAAATCTTCCTTGATGCCAATTACACCATGTAACAGTGTCAAGGTGACACAATCTAAAATACCTTGTTTCTGAGAAGCTGATATTCAGCCAAAATTTCCATTACCAAAATTACACAATTTAAAATAGGGAAAAACTCCAGCAATTCTAAATACGACTCATTAGCATAAGCTGAGAATATTATGATGCCCATAGCATCATAACCAAAGTAGCTCATATGCATGGTATCTATACATATTTATCAGTTATCTGAAGTCTCATCTTAAACAAGTGAATCTTCATTTAACTAATGGACAAAACAAAACAAAAATCTAAATAATTTGAGAAAGCTATACTGAATGTGACATTCTAGTCTAAGTCCCTTAATTTTCACTTAGCACAGAAAACAATGAAGCCATTTAGTCAGGTTAGTTTTATACATGATTAAGGGTTCACCTGAGTCACTCTTCCTCATGGCTTGAACAAAATACAGTGGAGGGCAGGAGGTACACAATCATACAGTGAAGCACTGAAAAAGCTATTACAAGATGTTTAAACAGACATCCACTCTGGAAGAATGAGAAATGAAAAGAAAAACAAAAACCTTGGCATTAACTAGATGGGGACAAAACAGAACTGAAATAAGTTAGTATTTTAACACCAGAAAAAGAATGTATGTTCTCACCAAAAGAGGCAAAATTTTCAACAAGCCCAAATATGCAATGAATTACAAAGAGTTAATTGCCCTAGTAGTGGCCCCAGTCAAGAGCAGCTCAATTAGAACAGTGAATGTCAGTATTACTGTAACTCTGGCTCAATCAGGAAGAAATATAGGTTCTAACTGAGCGGGGGTGTGACAGAGCTACATAAATTAGTTTAATACTTCTTAATTTTCTCTGTGTGTGTGTAAGCAAAGGGGAATTCAGATACAAAATTCACCAACAGAAACACTTCAACTAACACACAGCATAAACAAAACAGTGACTTTAGAAAAAACAAGATCATAACCCAGTATAAGCAGAACTGTTTCAAGGGCAAAGCCATCAGGAAAGTGCAGGTCCATAGAAAACATATTCCA
Source organism: Ondatra zibethicus (assembly GCA_004026605.1). NCBI lineage: Eukaryota > Metazoa > Chordata > Mammalia > Rodentia > Cricetidae > Ondatra > Ondatra zibethicus. The sequence continues at coordinate 19,483 of PVIU01012972.1, read as the reverse complement.
AATTACTTTCACTGACTTGCTTAGTGCAAATTTTCATTAACTCTGCAAACACAATTTTAATTCTCCCCCCAACTTAAGATTTACAACAGAAGCATTTAATCAAAACTATGAATTACTTTTTCAAACGAACAAAATACATGTAATACCTCTTTAAGGCAAACTCACTCAAAAGCCTAGAAAGCAAAGCAAAGTCACGTATATTACTGCAATCAACATTGTTAATTCTCTTCAGAAAGGTTTCGTTTAAATTCCAGCAATTTAAGACTAAGAAATTCATCACATCAAGATCTGAAGCTTGGAGTCGTGGGTATTAGTCTGCCTCTGTGTACGTTTCTAAGGAGTTCACTGAAGAAAACAAAAGCCTGAGCCTGGGAGCACCTTGTCCCAGTCCTGTATCCAGCACTTGAGAGACCGAGAAAGGATGGTGAGAAGAGTACGAAGCCATACAGACTGATGACAGTATTATGGATGAAGCGTTAGGGATAAATTGTATTCTTAAAAATAGTATACCAATCATTTACACCTCGAAATAGCATGTACTAATCCTATCAGGTCTTTCCAATAGAGACAAGAGCCCCCAACACTAGAGCAAAGTTACTTTAGAACATCCTAAGCTATGTTTCAACTGCAAGTACTTCAGGTCTTAAAGAGAAGGTCAATCAGGAGACCTATAATAAAAAAAATATTCAAATGCAGTGCTTAAAATCTAACTACTTTGTGGAATTTATACATTTTCGTACTTTCAAGTAAGATTCCACACGGTTTTGCCTTTCAGCATAAAATCCTGAACCTAATTCTTAAAACGTACGAAAAGGATGCTAAATCCGGCAGAAGTCAAAGATGGTTAAAAAAAATTACCAGAGATTACAAGCCTCCAGAACATGAATTCAGGGCGTTTTCAATAACTCCTCTTTTATCTTGCTACTTTATTTCTAAGGAAGTGACAATCCCACCTTAAATTATCAAAATCTGCTGGCACTTAAAAAAGTAATTTTAAAATGCATTACCTAGAAAAAAATCAACTTTAAAAATTTTAAAGTTTACTCCAGCTTTCGTGGGGGCAGTTGGGAGGAGCTAACAATCAACAGGGCTTTTTAAAGCCTCCCTCCTCGCAAAGGAACCTTTCAAGTTAACTAAACACGCCCAAGTCTTTGAAAAATCTGGCTTGAGAAATCATAACAGCAGTTTGGGGTGCTGAAGCCAACGCCCTCCACCCTCCACCAATTTCACGCTCTGTGCATGTAGCCCTAACAATAAAACAAACTACGCCTTTTATTAGAAGACACGTTTTATTAGGGGAGGGAGGTGGTGCAGTTAGGCGCTAAGAATGTTTCCCGCAAGCCGCCATCACCCACAATACCCAAAAAGTAAACAAATCAAAGCTACAAACGTAAACTGAAAGGACACAACCAGGAAGAGAAAGTGGGGACAAAGAGAAAAAAAACAAACACTTGCAGCTGGGGGAATGGGGGGGACACGAGGACGGTCGGACCCGGGACACCCCGAACACAACGCACTACCGAGTTGCCCGACGCCACGGCCCGGGCCGCGGCCAAACTCCTCCCGAACAACAAAGAGCGGCGGCGCGAACGGCGCTCCACTTCCCGGGACGGCGCGCCACACCGCGAGTGGAGTTGGGGCCCCGGGACCCACGGGCGAGCACGCGGAGCTGGGGCGCGCGGGGGGCGACCCACCCGAGCCTCGCCGGGCCCGCGGGAGCCCGCCCCGGGGCCCGGGCCAGGGGAGGACCCGCGCGTTTACCTGGGCTCCGCGCCGCCGAGCCGTCGCTTCCCGGGTCCCGCCCGCGGCGTCCAGGCCCAGGCGGCCCCTCTCCCCCGCCGCGCGCGCCGCGGACCGCGCGGGCCGGGCCGCTGGAGCTTCGAAGCCGCCCCGCCGCGGGGGGCCTCGCTCGCGGGCCGCCGGCTCCCGTCACGCGTTCCCGCCCCCCGGGGGACGGCCGCGGAGCCGAGCGCGACGCGGGAAAGGCCTCCCGAGGACGGCCGGACCGACGGGCGGAAGGCGGGCGGGCGGACGCACGCACGGGTTCCGCCACCCGAGCCGCTCCGTTACCGCAGCGGCGACGACGACCAGGGCCGTGTTGTTGCTGCCAACTTGTCGGAAGGACACTGAGCATGCGCGCGCGGGGACCACATCCGGGTAATTTCAGGGTTTGGCCCTTTTCCCCCCCGCAGCGCTCCTTTCTCCCGGCTGCCCCCGCCTCCCGCCCAGATCAGGGAGGGTCCCAGTGCGCAGGCGCCCGCGGGCAGCAGCGGGCTGCGCGCAGCTCTAGTCCCGGCAGGGCCGGCCCAGGCTGAGTGGGCAGAGCAGGGAGGCGGCGACGGCGGCGGTGGGCGGCGAGTTGCTGTTTCGCGGGGACAGTTTAAAGAGTACGCAAGCAGCGCGGGACAGTTCAGGATGTGCGATGGCCAGGGCTGCGGGGTCGGGTTGGGATTTTGAAGACCTCGGTGGACACCGCCGCACTAACTGCAGGTGTTTGTAGCAGTTCACGGGGGGGGGGGGGTCTGTCCCTTTCTTCCCACCGACCCGGAATCGAGCTAAACTGGGTTGGCGCGCAGTCAAGGAATCACACGATCAGGGGCCTTGGCCGGTATTGCCAAATGTGAGCGGTTGGAATTTCGAGTTGGAGGCGACCTTCCAGACCTACTGTACACCTGCTGGGTAGGTTGTGCAAGCTGGGACGTATAGCTCAGTTTCAAACTTAACAACTTACAGAACAAAGTCAAAATTTTCTCCCATTCCCTAGGTGGCCGGATGGCCGGATATCTAAAACATCCAGGGCAACCTAAAGGAAAAACTCAAAATTTGATGTCCATGTACAAAGGCTGTTTCCTTCACAGCGCCACACTACAAAAGTCAAAACAAAGGGTGGTCATTTGGTGGCAAAAGACCCACTCTTGATTTTGACTTCGTAATTATTTCCTTTTCTAATTTTATGACTTTTGTACTCAGTGATTAGAACACAGGCCTACCACATGCTCCCTGGGTTTGAATCATACAAAGCACACGCATGTAATCAATCCTATCACTTGGGAGGCAGAGGCAGGGGGATCGCCAGCCTGCTAGGTCTACAGAGTGAATTTCAGGCCAAGAACTAAAAAGTGAGACCCTATCTCTAAAATAATTCATTTAGACGCCCCAGAAAACATAAATTATATGGTGTCTTTGTCTCATTTTTCACCAACCTGGAAATGCTTCCATCAGGATTCCTTTAAGACAAGCTATTAGACCATTTAAGTCATTTCTTAAGTTCTGCCGATGAAACTTTACACACTTCCTTCCACGGTCTGATCATCCCAGCCTGGTCTAAACCTCTTCAACAAGAAAGCCCTGAGGTTTTCATCTGAAACTGATCTTCTACTCCTTAGGTGTAGGAAGGCTTTTCAAGACTATGCAGAGAATTCACTTCCAGACCCTAATAATTACCGTGTATGTACCGTTTTCTAAAGTTCCTCACCTCGACAAGGCAGCTGAGGGCAGTGTTTCAAGACTGTCCTCATACCTTACAAAAGAAAGTCAAAATTCTCTCCCATTATTAAGGTGGCCCAATATATAAAACCCCCAGGGCAAGCCAAAGGTACTTGGGATTTTTTATCCACAGGGATCCAAAAATTGGTATCTGTGATGAAAAAATGCATTACTTAAATAAATCAATATTCCTTTGCAAATCCAATACTTTGTTGTCATCAAAATTGAAGGGTACAGCTCTGATTGGACTCAGTGGGTTCTAAAAGGAGGAGGAGATGAAGTTGGGAGAGGATATGAGGGTTGGAATTCAGGAGCTACTGTAGGGAAGGTTGGGATGGAAAAGGTCTATACTCAGTGTATTCATGTATGAAACCCCAAAAAGAATACAATTGAAAGATAGAAGGAAGATCTGTCAGCTGGCAGATCATTAAAATTGATTGGTTGTGGATCAATCCATGAGTCCTTGGGAATTTGCTTCTGAAAGTCTGTTAAATGGAATTATCATTGCTACCAGCAAACTTTTATGTCAGGTATCTGTGTCTGTCTAATGTGTTACAACAAGTTAGAGGATTAAGGCAGTATGATCTTACTGTCTGTTCCTGAGTCCAGGCACAGCTCAACTAGGCCCTCTTCAAGGCAATGCTCTCTACACCCTGGCCTCTTGGTTCCTTGGCCTTTGCCCTAACTCAACCATGCACTCCTATGGTGTTATTTATGGGAGTCATATCAAACTCTACACCTTCATAATCGAAGTTTCAAACAGCCGATACACAGATCACTACCTCCTTTTTCCAGATCACTCTATCGACTACTCCAAGTTCTTAGGGAGTTCAGCTCTCACCTCTGCCTTCTCAAATCCTTGCCTGGCTCTAGCTTCTGCCCAGCCGTGATAGTCACTCTTGCACATATCCTCGGCCCCTTGGTTTTCTCCCTTCTTTTGTTGAGTTCAGCAAAAACACAATCCTGATTCAAGCTGGCTGTCCATACTGTACATCAGGACCCAAGCATCTGAATATAGCTACAGGAAACACAATACTTGCTTTCATTTTATCATTTTGAATCTCAGGTTCCTACCTCCCCCCTCCTTTCTAGATTTCATTCTTCCAACCTATACATCTTCCTCTTCAAGGAATAATCTTGCTTTCTGTTTCACTGAGGACATCAAAGCAGTGAGACACAAATCACATCTACCCTCATCTACACGCTGGCCCTGTCTCCACCTTGCCCCTCATGACACAATTAGATTTCCATGTGCCCAGCTATTGTGTGAGAGACTTTTTCTGGGGAGAAACGACATACTGATCTACTCATTCCAGAAAGGGAACCCGGGAATGACCAAAGTAACTGTTGCACACAACCCAACATGGTGAAGCAATGAGTTTGTTACTAACTGGAGTATGGATGAGAGGTTACTTACATGACTCAAAAAACAGCTGCTTCTGGAAAAGTCCACCCCCAACACTGGTGATGGCTCACAAAAGCTACAATCCTGGAACGCTGCACAGCTTGCAGGCATCTCCCCCAAAGTTCCTCTCTGCAGCTCAGCTGGTCAGAGTATCCTCCTCCGTAACTTGGATTCTTCTTCTATGAAGCAGGGGAGGGGCCTTCAGGAATATTCCCATCAGGAAAGTTAAACATGACTGTGGGAAGCACTAGGGAAGGGAAGAGCAGGATTTGTGTGATTTGAAGAAGGAGACTGGAGAAAGAGGGGCAGGGCATTAATTGAGGAGGAAGGAAGGAAGTCAATACAGAAAGGGAGGAAAGAGGGCAAAATAACACTAAGGGGGGGCTGAAAAGTCATAAGGAATCTATTATCTAAACATAAATATACATGTAAGTTTATGTGTATACATATATAATGAAAATTTCCCACTTGAGTTGACAGTGCTCCTCCCTGCCACTAAGAATCTTAAACTAACAAAAACTCTTAATGCCAGGCATATAAAACCTCTCAAGTTGTTGGTCTAACACAGACTATTGCTGTTGCCCTTGGTTACCTCCCAGAGGTTGAAGATTAGTCACTAAGACATCACACATTTCAGGCACCAACCCAGAGGATCCAGGCTGCATGTGATCTGCAAACCTCTTCCCAGAGGTCTAGCTTTCATGGAACCAGGAGGTCCTGTGCAAGCTTCCAAGGGTGGGAAGCAACCCATACTTCTACGCAACTGTGACTTCCATGAACTGCAACACCAACCAGCATGGCACAATAAGTTCAGAGTGCAATAGTGGCCTGGCATTCATGTCCTGAAGGTAAGTAACAGTTGTCTAATTGTCCCTCAGGCCTGGTCAGCAGGAGGGAAACCATGCCTGGGACTAGAAACCCAGCTAATTACCCAGGGCCAGTGAGGTCATGGATCTTAGAGGAGAACCTCATGGCAACAGTTCACCAAACCAGCATAATCCCTACCTACCATTCTAAATATTTACTCATACCCAAAAATAAATGTAGCTCCCACCCCTCATCAGAAACAAACAAAAAACCCTCTTTGTAACAAAGATCATTATAGAAACTGCAACCAATCAAAATGCAGAAAACAAGTGATCATAGAATACTAGCCCCATTTGACATGTCTGTGACATAACTTCTGAACCTAAGACTCAGGGAGCATCAGGAAACATGGGGCAGAAAGACTGCAGGTGCCAGAGGACCAGGAAGTCTGCTGTGAGGGCGTGTCTCCTAGAAATGGCAGGGAAGCTTCACTCATGGTACATCAATAATATGGCTGCCTAAACAAAACCCGAACGAGTGCAACACCAGTAGACATGCTCACATGGAAGGGAACATCTCACTGGGCCCCACCCCTAAAGAAAGAACTAATGCATGTTGAGACCTGGGAAATAGTCTTCCCCAGGGATGAGTATCTTAACTGGTTATCTGGTGTGGAGGTCCTTCTGTCTATGTGTTGCTTTCATTGGTTAATAAAGAAACTGCCTTGGCCTGTTGATAGGGCGGAATTTAGGTAGGCGGGGAAAATTGAATGGCACGGGAGAAAGAAGGAAAGAGTCAAAGAGACCATAGATCTGCCGGAGACAGATGCTGGGAATTTTACCTTGTAAACCACTGCCATGGGCAATACACAGATTAATAGAAATGGTTGAATTAATATGTAAGAGTTAGCCAATAAGAAACTAGAGCTAATGGGCCAAGTAGTGATTTACTTAATACAGTTTCTGTGTGGTTATTTCAGGGCTAAGCTAGCTGGGTGGCTGGGACAAACAAGCAGCGGTCTCTTTGCAACAGTTATCCAATACTAAGCAATCAGCCCTGAGATCATAACGTTCAAGGAATACTAAATACTAAATAAATTCGACCAAGTTGTATTTATTTATTTAAGTTTATATATATAATAAAGAAAAAGATGTCATGAATTCAAGAGGGAAGAAGAAAGGGCATGTAAGAATGGTTGGAAGAAGAAAAGAGAAGGATTAAATGATGTAATTATATTTTAATTTTTTTTAAAAAAAGCAAATTTTAAAAAATCTTCCAAGTTTCTACTTTCCCAGGCATGTGACCTTTATTTAACCAACTGAGTCTTATGAGCCCCTCCTCCCTCCTAGAGGAAGTGTTTGAATTCAGAGGAAGCTGCTATGAACTGGCTGAAGCTTGCTCTCCACTAAAGGCAGCAGGCGGGTCCTAATCCCTTCTTACCTTCATTCAGACTGTTCCCTGTTTTCTGTGTTATCAGTGTTTCCATCTCTGCTGGTCACTCCATATTCTTATAAACAGTAATTGTTTTTCCACTCCTACAAAGCCTTCTCTTTGCCCCACTTGTTCTGTCAGCTTTCTCTGCTTCCTTTGCAGCAAAACTCCAAGAGTGTTCTACATATAATACTTTGTTCCTAGTTCTCCCATGCTAGGAACATGCATAGAATATCATGCTGTTCCTAAAAAGTCTGAAAAGAAGTAATATAATATGTTCAGATGAACACCTATAAGCTGGGGAGACTCCTGAGAACCTAGCACCTACATAAAAAGCCAGCCATGGTTGTATCTTCTTGTAATCCATCACAAAAGGGGGAGATAAAAATACCCTAGGGCTCACGATCAGCCAAACTAGCTTAACTTTGATCCCCAGTCCTAGTCGAGAGACCCATTGTCCAAAAACAAGGAGGGCAATTCCTGAGGAAAGTCACCAAGATTGACCTCTGGCCGCCGCATACATACATGTTCACAAATGTGTACACATTGCTATATACACATAACATCTGCAAACACTTGAATACACAGAAGACTGACTGCACACATGAAGTCATAGATGCACCTTACCTTTGTCAGCTGAAGTAGCAGGTCTTCCACTTCCCTTCAGTTCCTCCCATCATGCTTCACTCCTTACTGCTTTACCAAAACGACTTTTGGCAAGGTTAATAATGAGCTTTATTTTGCTTACATCCAATGGTTAAGTCCCATTTGACATACTTTTTTTTATGACAGCTGACGCAGCTAATCACTGGGTTGGGAGAACTGTTTGGGGTTGCTGTTTGTTTTTGGTTTTCCAACCTATTTATTTTCCCTGTCCCTCTTTCCCTGTCATTTTGCTTGTTCCACCTCTTCTCTCAAACTGTTTAACCTTGCGCTGAGTGGCCTCAGGCTCATTCCTTAAATTTCACCTTTGTTTTTTAATCTATACATATTTTTTCTCAGTGATCTCATCCAGTCTCTTGACTTTCAGTACCATCACAGTTGTATGATGTCACCGATGACAACTTTCAGTACCTTCACAGTTGTATGATGTCACCGATGACAAATTTATGTCACCAGCTCACACTTTCATCTGAATCCATAATGTGCTTATCTGCCACATCTCAAACTCCACACGCCACAGACTGAACAATATACCTCCCTCACACCATGACCTCATGCCGTTCTCTGTTCTGTTCTTTCCGCTTCTCAACCTAATAGCTAGGAACGCATCACCACCAGCCAAACATCCTGACACACTCCCTATGATCCCACGAGTCAAGAGGCTGGAAGCTTCATCCCAGCCTGAGTTAAGTAGTCACAGTCACAAAGAGAACACAGTAGACAGTCACAAAGAGAACAGGGCTGCTTCTGGGTGCGCAGCTCTGTGGTGAGGCACTTGCCTACCGTACACAAGGCCGTAAGTTTGATCCTCAGTACCAAAATAACGAAACCTCAACTCATTTCTTCATTAATATTCCTCAGTTTGTTCAGAGTAAAAATCTATACCCTTCTAACAGAGTTCCATAGGATCGGCATGGCCACACCTGATCATTGTCTCCTTCCTCTCCCCTTTCATTCATCCATCAGTCTCCTCCACCTTCCTGGTGGAAGACACCACACTTGCTCCCTCTGAGCAGGCTCTGTCCTCTGCCCAATACACATTTCTAACTCCTTCCCTCTTTTGGTCAAAGTCACCTTCTCGGTGGGGCCCACCATAACCTTTCTAAATTCGCAACCCATTCTTTTCCTTTATTTTTTTTTCTGGCAACCTGGGGGTCAGGCCCAGGATATGCAAATGCTAGGTGGGCACTTTATGAACCTATGTCCCCAACCTTAACCCTGCTGTCACCCTGCTCTCTCGTTACACATAGCGTTTACCTTGTTGGTTGGTTGTCATCTATCATCCCTCCACACTAGAGTATAAGCTTCATAAGGGCAGAGACTTACAGTAGTACTTGCTAGTGTTTGCAGGTGTCGGGTTTGTTTCAGAGACGTGCATGCTCATAGCCACTGCATGAGTATAGAAGTCAAAGATAGTTCAGGCTGGCGGGACTGGTGGGGAGTGTGCTGAATCACTGATCAATCTCTCCAGGAACTCTATGCTTAAAATTTAGGGGTATGTAAAAATTTATTCAGCATGTGTTGTAACAGATGCCTGTAATCCTAGAATTCGGGAGGCTGACTCAGAAATATTCTAAGTTCAAGGTCATCTTGAGCTACATAGTTAGTTGCATATCACACAGAGAAACCCTGTTTTGTTTTTAAGTAGTATTTTACATTGTTTATATCAATTAGCTATTAGTGGTGATTTGAATGATAAGTGTGCCCCAGAGACTTATGTATTTGAACACTCCCTCTGTGGTCCATGATGTTGCTTAGTGTTGGTGCTTTAGCTGATACAGCCTTGATGGAGGGAGTACATTACAGTGGGCAAACTCTGTAGCCTCATCCCGGTTCCAATATACTCTGCTTCCGTGTGGTTAAAGATGTGATTTCTCAGCTTCCTTCTCTGGGCTTGCTGCCATGCCTACCCCACCATTGTGAATGTAACCCACTCCCAATAAGCTCTCTTCCGTAAGTTGCTTTTCATGGTGGTATTTACCACAGTGACAGAAAAGTAACATTGTACTCATTATACAATCAAGATAGGTTTCCTTTCTGGGCAGAAAAGTAACATTGTACTTATTATACAACCAAGATAGGTTTCCTTTCTGGGGTGGGCATGCCTTCTATCCCAGCACTTGACTAAGACACATTGTACTCATTATACCATCAAGACAGGTTTTCTAGCTGGCGTAGTAGCCTATGCCTCTGGATCCCAGCACTTGGAAGACAGAGATGAGTGGGTCTCTGTGAGTTCAAGGCCAACCTGATTTGCATTAGTTCCAGGCCAGCTGGGGGCTACAACAAGAGTCCCTGTCTCAAGAAAGAAACAACAACAAAAAGATAGGTTTCCTTAATCTTAAGATACTCTGAGACTCCATTTTATAAATATTTTTTAAATCATAGAGAAATATTATAGGTGGATCAATAAAAAACTTTCCAGCCTAACATATTACATTAAAATTCTCAGAAACAAGTGTAATGGAAAAACAAGATCAGAGACCGAAGAGTGATATAAAATTTCTTTTAAAGAAAAGCTTGTTCGTGTATTTTTTGATGGATGAGAGATACGTTATGATATGTAGATTCCCCTGGATATACTTAAGGAATGATGTAACAATCTTATTTTAAAATGCCAATACTTACAATATGGCAGAAATAATAAAGCTTGCCATCATTTAAAGTTACAAGGAAACACTTTAGATATGACCTTTGAATATAAACATATACAGACATAGATATGACCTTTGAAAGTACCAGGAACATGGTTACTTAAATTTCTTTTGTGAGTCGAGCAAGAAGTCATTTTGAGGACCACAGTCCCAAAGCACACACAGGGAGCCAAGCCGCCCCTTTGCAGGGCTCTCCTGGGTGAGCCATCTCTGTTCTCACCTGCATCTCTGACCTGTGCAGATAGAGGCTTCAAAGCCTTGTGTTTCTGCTGTCACTTAAGGGGCCCTCCACCTCCTAGATGGAGCTTTCCCAGGAGAGAGGACTGCGGACCTCCAGACCCTCTATGAAGACAGAGCCAAAGGCTCAGTAGTGCCACCCGGCAGGGGAAGGAGCAGAAGTGAACTGTGCCATGGAAACAACCTAGCAACTGCCAGCTTCAAGCACATCACTGACATAGTTTAATGTTAGCTCAATTTTCTTTTCTTTTCTTTCTTTTTTTTTGAGACAGGGTTATGTTGGTAGCTCAGGCTAGCCCTGAGCTTAAGATCCTCCTGTCTCACCTCACACATGCTGGGATGTGAACCTGTGCCACCACACATGATGGTGAACCTGTACTCCCAGGCCTAGTCCTTTAACCTGATGTCTTTTTAAAAATCCAGCCCTTCTGTGCCCTTCAGTGATTTACCAGTAATTAGCCTAAATGGAAAGGGTTTTAGTAATCTTAATCTTTGGCTTCGTGACCAGGAAATGATTTTTGACGGTGACTTGGATACACATTTGGCCACCAAGCTATTGTTCTTTTTTAGTTGGAGAGGAGAAAAGAAACTGAGAAACGGATGGAGCAAAGGGTCCATCTTTACTGTTTTCAAAAGTCTGGAATGCCTGTTGCCCAAGCTGGATCCACCAGGACCTTCACAAGCAGCTGTGGACAGAATCCCAAGGGGGGAAAGAGGTGGAGCAGGAAGGAAGGAATTAGGAGGGGAGGGGAAAAACCCACAGTCCATCTTTGTCTGGCAGCAACCCTCAAAATTCCCAAGAGGCCACTGAAGCGCTGACACAGAGATGGCCGCACAATTGAGTTAGAGGACCCAGGCCCTTCACGAGTTCTTTGAATGTTGTACTTATTGTCTACTATGTGTCAACTATTGGTGCCTGCTATGTGTCAAATACTGAGCGATTCAGAGATAAATCTGCCAACCAGCATTCTGGAACAGCTCCCAGTCTTGTGGGTGACGGTGGAATGTTGGATGATTCTGAAGGTGAGTTGGGACAGAACTGTAGAAGGCTTCAGAAAAAGCAATTCTTTTGCTGAGTTTTGTGAAGTGGTCACTGGCTGACAGGAAAGAGTGGAGGTTTTCAAAGCACAGGGAACAGACTTAGAAACATGAAATTTGTTGGTATGTTTGTGTGGAATGGTTTTTTAAATCAGTATGTAGCGATAAATACTTGCCCATGTAAAAAACAGCCAGAAAACTTGATAAAAGATTACACAATGGATTATTTGCTGTGGTAAATAGATACTAATGTTTATTAAAAAGAAATGATTTGAATAAATTATGGTACATCCAATAGAAAATGTCAGACTGTATATCCCAGGGGAATGATTCCCTCTAAAAAAGGGCTGATGATGAGAATATTATGGTGGCATTTATGTTTTAAAGGAGGAGAAATAAGATATTTACCACATTGTGGTGGTACCACATGGAATAAGAACAGAGATGATGTTAAGTTGGGTGGGAGGACGTTTTTCACTGTTTAATTAAATGTGTTAATTACCTGGTTGAAAGCTTAGATTTAAACTTGAAATTCAACATGACCAGAACCTAGGACTCTCTGGGATTTGTCTCAATCCTGTCCTCTCATGAATCTCTAGGACCACACTGGTACTCCCCTTGCTACAGACAAACCAAGCTGCAAATTCCTCAGTTCCTAATACCAGCTTGAATACAGCAAGTTGCCCCACAGTGTCTGAGCACAGGGTAGGGAGATGCACCTAGGGAAAAAGATTTGAAGCAGAACATGAACAAGAAGGCATGTTCATGAACTAAACTCTTGGGGCCACATATGTTTGACTTTTTACAGTTTTGTTGAGATATAATGTAGATAGATAGACATTTCTGTAGATTGTGTGTCATTCAGCTGACACCGCCACAATCAAGTTTTAAAACAGCAGATCCCTCTAAAAGATCCACTGTGCCATCCTTACCCTCAGGTCCTTTTGATGTCATGGGTTTTTCTGGAAGTTCACGTAAGTAGAATCTCAGGCACGCAGCCTTTTATGCCGGAATTCTTTCACTCAACATGTTTTGAGATCCAAAGTATTACTATGCATGTGAAGGAACAATCAGGTCCTTTTCACTGTCCAATATACTCCATTGCACAACTGAACAAAGCCAGAGATGCTAAGTCTCTTAATAGGTTAGTGCTCGTCAGACAATGAGAGAGAGGGAGCTGAGAGGCATATGGTCTCCTGTGGGGATGATAGAAATGTTCTAGAATTAGACAATGCTGATGTTTACACAGCATTGCAGATATACCAAGACACTAAATTGAATACCCTAAAAGGGTTGAAGTGGTGAATTTTCCGTTATATAAATTTTATCTGAAAATTACATTTTAAGCAAGCACTGCAAGAGTACTTACTAAGCAAATCATCTTTGGAGGCCAGTTGGCCTGGATTCAAGCCGGAATTTCATTCCAGACTAGCCTGAAGAACTTGGACAAAGGAGTCTCAATCCCTTCTGAAATCCATCTCAGATAAGGTAGCATCCACTGTGGTAAAAACCTGGAGATAGAATTCAGGTAAGGCACGTCACTTGACCAACAAAGGCCTAGTCAGTGTTGGCTGCTTGTTCAACTGCCCACACTTGCCATATGCCGTGTTGTTACTTGGCTCAGCACGAAGAAAGCTGTGTAGCCCACCAGCGAGTGATGAGACCAAGCAAAAGTTAAGAAGTAGGCCCGGCCTACGGGTACAGGCTTCTAATCCCAGCTACTTGGGAAGCTGAGGCAGGAAGACCACAGATTTGAGGTCAACAATGGCTACAGACTAAGTCTAATGCAAGCCTATCATAGATATATGGAGTAAGATATCAAGACATTGTATCAAAATGAAAAGCATAGGCTAGGGCCTGGCACAGTGGCACTCAGCTGTAATCACAGCACTTAGGAGACAGAGACAGGAGGTTAGTGTGACTCTGAGGCTAGCCTGATCTACACATTGAGTTTGGATTCAGCTTGGTCTGTGCAGCAAGTTATAGGCCAGCCAGAGCTACATAGCCCCACCTCAAAGACAGGCAAACCTGACTCGGACAAGGGCCTCCTCAGTTCGGTCTTCAGTGTTGCAAAGTTAAAATAACTTGTCTCCTTATTGAGGGGTGTTCTGGCTGGTTTTTTTTTTTTCAAAAAATACCAATATTGTAAAAGACAAAGACCAAAGGAAAGGTTCCAGTACTACTTGATCTAGGAGGCTAGCAGACATGCCCCCTTTTTTTTCTACAAAGGATATTACGGGATAGAGATTAAATAATAATAATGAACAGATTTTATTTTGTGGTTTGTTTGCTTTTTTAATTTTTTGAGACAGGGTTTCCCTGTGTAGCCTTGACTGTCATGGAACTCACTCTGTAGACCAGGCTGGCCTTGAACTCATAGAGATCCATCTGCCTCTGCCTCCCGAGTGCTGGGATTAAAAACATGAGCCACCACCACTTGGTGTTACACACGCTTGCACGCATGTGTGTGTATGTGTGTTGCTGAGGATTGAACTCAGAACTTCAATATGTACTGAACACACAGTACCACTGTTCTACACACACCCTCAGCCCCAGCCTTCACCATAGTGTGTGCATGTGCGGGGGTGCTAGCCTTCACCATAGTGTGTGCATGTGCGGGGGTGCTAGCCTTCACCATAGTGTGTGCATGTGTGGGGGTGCTAGCCTTCACTACTAATAGCTGCAGGCTGAGGCCGGAGCCTTAGAGGCACATTTCTGCATCTTTAACCTCAGCACACACAGTTTGAGAATCTTAAGGAAGGGTGTGAATCAGTGACCGGAAGCTCAAGCTGGAGAAAGAGCTTCCTAACACACTAGTGAAGCTGAGACTCTAGTCCCTGGACCATGTAGTCAAGGAGCAAAAGTCCTATTCTGGATGAGCCAGACCTTCAGGGATTCGAACACGAACTTCACCAAGAGAACAGCAGAAGGGAAAGAAACACAAAAAGATTTAGGAAGTCATTCACAGTCATCAATCTATCCACTCCAAATGCAGTCTGGTAAATCATTCATCTATCCACTCCAAATGCTGTCCGGTAAATCGAACGGGTTTTCTTTCAAGCATGCTTTCAGTCATAGAACATGCAGAGTGTACCAACTGGATGCTACATTTTAGAAGTCAGAGCTGGATGGGTGAACATTAACTGAAACAGTTATCCTTCATCCATTCCATTCTCCGAGGAGACACCAAAATCAGCCTTAAGTCTAAGCAATGTTGAGTCCAACAGGTAAACTCAATATCTAAGTCTCAGTGTCACAGGTCCAAGAGAGGATATTGCAGGAAAGGAGTGCCAGAAATGACAAGTTTACCAAAAGCAGAAAAAAAAAAAAAAACAAGAGTTGGCAGTCATGCTGTGGTATCACTGGAGTGAGAGAAGTCTCTTCTAATTAATAGTTGTGTTATATATTTTTAGTTTCCAATCTTAAGGGGGTAGCTGTACTACCTAAACAATGCCAAATTCTTTACATATTTAAATTTTTCATTTTTAATTAACTGTATGGGTGTGTGTGTGTGTGTGTGTGTGTGTGTGTGTGTGTGTGCGCACATGTGAGAACAAGAGCTGGAGGCACTGAATACCTCCGGAGCTGGAGTTGCAGGTGGTTGTGAACTCTGACATGGGTGCTGGTTGATGTTTAAACTTGGGTCCTCTCCAAGCGCAGTACACATCCTTATCTACTTAACCATCTTTCCAGCCCTTTTCGCCTCATATTTTCCAAACATTATTCTTTGAATTAAATACTCAGTGAAAATAGTCTGTTTTGCATAGGACCCAAGTCGGTTGCTGTTTTTCAAGGTCCCAGGTTAATGTGATGTCACTTTCGGAGGTGGGAATTCAGCTCAGCAGACAGGTGCTGGAGAGGAGATGCTCAGAACATTTGAGCAGATGGCGCCTTCATCTCCTCGTGAAAGATGTGGGGGGATGACTAATGCATCTAGGACTCAGCCTCCTTCAAAGAGGTCACCCGCCGAACCCTCGCCTCCCTGAGGCCTCCTGGACACAACCACCCCTCCCGAGATTTTCCTGTCCCTTTATCTTTCAAGTGCTGGCTGTCGCCTGTCCACCTTTACCTCTTCTCTTTACCATGGCTGACTTTGGTTTCCCTGACACTTCCAACCAGTTTTAATCCAGGGACTGCCTGGGAACTACCCTCCCCCTTTTCTTCCTTGCCTCTGGTTGCAACTGCCCTCTCCATCCAGGCAGCTTCCTGGGCAAAATCCACATCTTCGAGACAGAAGGAGACACCTCCAGACACCCTCCCACAGCAGCCTGAAAGCTGGTCCCCATGTCATCTCCTACCTCATTCAACAGTATCAGTGATCCTCTTTTAAAAAGACGCTCTTGGGGTCTGGGGAGATGGCTTAGTGGGTAAAGCACTTGAGCATGAGGCTGTAATGCCAGATACAATAACACACCTCTGTGATTCCAGTATCCCTACAGTGATATGGAGGTGAATGGAAGAATCTACAGGGAAGCTCATGGACCATTTAGCCTAACTGTAAAGTGATAAACAAGAAACCATCTCTCAAACAGGATAGAAGGCGAGACACCTACGGTTGTACTGTCTCTGCAATCACTGTGGCACATGTACCCTGACTCATACACATGAAAACACATGTACAACACACATTGCCCCCCCATTTTATTTTGTTTTGTTTTTTAAGGAAGAACTATGCTGTAGGCAAAGTCTTGTCTGAGGCCCGGAGCTCCTTGCTCAGCAGTCAGGCAAGTAGCATTGCCTGAGAATGATGAAGTTCATCTGAACTTGCTTGAACTTGTCCAAAGCTATACCAGTCGGTTAGAATGTGGTCAAGACTAGAGTTAACCACAGTCCACTAAAGCTCTTTGGAAAATGTTCTCTCCTCAATGCTGTCCTGGGAAGGAAAACTTCAAACGGGATTCTTCAGCCAAGGCCAAGAACACAGTGGACAGTCATTAGCCTATGAGGGTCTGGGGTGGGGCAGTGTGCCTCCCTCTCTAACTCCCCTCCCCATCTTTCCAAGTAGCATTTGTTCACAAGGCCTGGCCTGCCTCCTGCCAATGACTCCATCTCCACTGATCTCATCCAAACAGCCACCAGCCACTCTTCCTCCTGTGACTTTTACTATGCTGTGTGTTTAGATCCTGCTTAATTAGGAGACAGCACAACATCTTTGGGTTATAAATGATCTTTCAAATGGGCAAGGCATGAAAAATCCTCGCTCTGTAAAGCTCTTGCTCCTGGGCAAGTTGCTAGGCATAACCGAACCTCAGTTAAATCATCTACATAAGAAGTACTGTAACACTGTTTAATCTTTTCTCCCGAGAATGAAATGAAAGCTTACATCCAATAACAATCTACCCAGAGTTCACCATTTGTCAGGTACTGATGTTGGATTTCCCTCTGTATGATGTGAATAGGTTTTATTATAAATAAAGCTCTTTAAGCCAATGGTTTAGCAGAACAAAGCCATGCAGGAAATCTGAGCAGAGATATAGAAAGGGGCAGAGTCAAAGAGATGCCATATAGCTGCCAAAGGAGATAGACGCCGGATTCTTACCAGTAAGCCACAGCCTCATGCCGATACACAGATTAAAAGAAATGGGTTAATTTAAGATGTAAGAGTTAGTTAATAAGAAGCCTGAGCCAATAGGCCAAGCAGTGTTGCAATTAATAAAGTTTCTGTGTGATTACTCAGGTCTGGGAGGCTGGGAAACCAGAGCAGTCTCCTTTTACAAGGTATTGCACTAGATGGGAACACACTGGTGTACAGGGAAAATTCTGTGTCCTCAAAGAGCTTGCGTTCTAGTGGGTGATACACACGATAAGCATGTAACTGAAAGGGCATTTAATTAAGCTGCTATTTTTTTTCTTCAAAAGATCACAGTGTATAATGAGATTGGGAGAAATCAAGTACAGTTTTACATGAGACAGTCAGGAGATTCTCCAAGGGGCTGGCATTTGAGCAGGGACCCGAATGACGTCAAGCAGTGTGCTATAAACCGGGCATGGTGGTGCATGTCTTTATTCCCAGCACTTGGTGGATGAAGGGAAGCAGACCTGTGGGAGCTCATGGCTAGTCTAGCCCATGTATCAAGTTCCAGGCTAGACAAGGCTACATAGTGAGGCCCTGTCTCAAAACAAAACAAAACAGAAACCAAGCAAAAAACAGTAGTACTAAAACAAGAAGTGAATGGTGTGCAAATATGAGAAGAGCAGGTATAAAGATCCTGAAGCAGAAGGAAGCTCTGTGTATTCACAAAACAGCCAAAAAGTCAATGAAACCAGAGGGATGGTATTTGTTGTAATGAGAGAGCGGGCTGCTTGTGGTCCCAGCCACCCTTGGCTGTGTCCTGCCGCCTGGCTCCCGGCCACACGGCTAGCTTATACCCGAAATAATTGCACAGAAACTGTATTCATTTATTAATGCCTGGCCCATTAGTTCTAACCTCTTATTGGCTAACTCTCACATCTTGATTAACCCATTTCCATTAATGTGTATCGCCACTTGACTGTGGCTTACTGGCATGAGTCTAACCAGCGTCCGTCTTGGGCAGGAGAATCATGGCATCTGCCACACTGCCTTCTTCCCAGCATTCCGTTCTGTCTACTCTGCCTACCTGATCTCTGCCCTACCAAAAGGCCAAGGCAGTTTTCTTTATTCACCAATGAAAGCAACACATAGAAAGAAGGACTTCCTACATCATTTCCCCTTTTCTGTTTAAACAAAAAAGAAAGGCTTTCACTTTAACATAGTAAAATTACATATAACAAAACAGTTATCAAGCAAGAACTATAGTTACCATATTTAGATCTATTTTATCTTTTATCATAACAATGGAAAACTATAACTATAACTATCTATCTATTCTCCAACTCCATCAAAGACTCCAAAAGGATATAATATTACCTAAGTAAACGAGAAGTAAGCAACTTCCAAAACTCTAGAAGTTACAGAGACATCTTGCTGCCTTTACAGTCACCCAAAGTTATTTTGTACTGTTGGGGCATTCATCTTCAGCCTATGGGCCCACAGTATTCAGCAGACTTTTCCATGAAGCAGGAAATTTTAAAGACAGTTTAGTCACTTTCTTCTGTATCCTGCAGAATGTCTCGCAAACTCATGAATCAGGAATCCTGAAGGATCATCTCACCTTTAGGCAAGTTCATCAGTCCTCTCTCTGCAGGTTCTTTGTGTCCAGTTAAGCAGTCCAGGCAAGAGCAGTTTCTTGCCCAAATGGCTAACCAGATCTATAAGGAGCCTCTTCGATGCCCATCTTCCTCTGAAGTAGATTGGTGCTGCCAGGAACAGACATGTCTCATTGTCATGAAAAGCCCTAAATTATTAAAACATTTAAAATGCCATATTCTGTAGTCTTTGAGAGATATGAAGAATGTCTATCTAACTGAAATATACCTCTATATATCTAGAAAATCTAACTAACATGACTATAAGCTTGACTATATCAATAATTATCGATTAACAACCTATATTTCCTAATTATACATTACATTTTTAAATGAACTACACAATCACAATACCTTAATCAAGATCAGAAATACATATACATATAACAAAATTGACCTTAAACTTGTATCAATAAATCAAGATTTATACCAATGCAAATTATTCATATCTATATCATATCCCACTTTAAATGTAAAAGAACATTCATAAACAATATTTGGGAATATGGGCACAGTTTTTTCTCTCCAAACTGCTTCATGCTGAATGGGGGCGCTGTCAATCAGGTCTTTCATGGTGTATCCTGTGTTCCAGGTT
>PVIU01012971.1:0-57818 GCA_004026605.1 Ondatra zibethicus | reverse complement strand
AAACATATGAACACCTCATATTTGACAAAGGGGCTAAAATTATACAATGGAAGAATGAAAGCATCTTCAACAAATGGTGCTGGCATAACTGGATGTCAACGTGTAGGAGAATGAAATTAGACCCTTATCTGTCACCCTGCACAAAACTCAAGTCCAAATGGATTAAAGACCTCAACATAAATCTAACCACACTGAATCCATATTTCTTTAATATTTATCTGCTGGTGGCCCTTTTGAAGTTTCAGACTATGGTGCCATTTTTGCTTTGTATCACTAACTCCTAGAATAGAGCAAGAAAGTATAAGAGCCTCTATAAATGTACATTGGCTAAACTGATGGGAACAAATTTAACAGATTATAAAACAACCCAGACTTGACAATTGTTGTATCTTATTTTACAAAGATAGCTATACTGTTCTTTTCTTAATATGACCATTTCAGCAATCACACACAGTATGAGTTATGCAAAGTTGGCATACTGCTTCATTGATTACCTTTTTTTAAGTGGTTGATCATAAAGAAAATTGATAGCTAAAACTGAGTTGATTTTCTAACAGAGAGTAAAAAGAGATTGTTTGTTTTTCCAATGACTGCCTCGTCTGTTCTATAGGTTTTTGTCTTTGTTTTTTGTTTGTTTGTTTGTTTGTTTCATACAGGAAAAAATAGACAGTGTATGGATAAAGAGTGCCATTGATATTTCCTCTCTTTCAATATTTAGGTATGTTTACATGTGTTGGTAGAAAATTAATGTACTTGAGTATTGCTTCTGATACCTTCAGAAGAATTTACTGCCCATTTTATATGTCAATTAAGGGCCCATCTGCACAGCATGTGCACAGTTATGGGGAAAAGATTGTGATTAAAACTAATTAATGTAAAATTTAAAATACAATATATTGCTTTTTTATTTTATTTTATAAAAAACTATCTTTTCTCATTTTACATGCCAAATCCATTTCCCACTTACTCCCCTTCTGCTTCCTCCACTTTCCCTCTTCCTTCTCCCCATCCCATCCCCCCATATACTCCTCAGAGAAGTAAAGGCTTCCTTCCCATGAGGAGTCAACAAAGTCTAGCACATTGCTTTGAGACAGGACCAAGACCTTCCCCACTCTATCTAGGCTGAGCAAAGTATCCCTCAAGAGAGAATGGGTTCCAAAAGGCCAGAACAAGAGGTAGGGATAAATCCTGGTCTCATTGCCAGTGGCCCCACAGTCTGTCCCAGCCATACAACTGTTACTCACATTAAGAGGGGCTAGTTTGGCCTTATGCTGGCTCCCTCACTGTCAGGCAGGAGTTGGACGGCTCCATTAGCTCACATAAGCTGTTTCAGTGGGTACCCCCATCTTGGTTTTGACCTCGTTGCTCATATTCTCACTCTCTTTGATTGGACTTTGGGAGTTAGGCCAATATACTGTTTTAGAAAGATTGTCTCATTCATTAGATAATATTTGCTCCATGATTTAAGTCACATGCCTAAGATTTACTAACTACATAGTGAACACAACTTTGATCAAAGCAAAGAACTTCAAGTAGACCTTCCTTTCTGCTTTGAAAAAACATTGCTTCACTCAGGGTTTGCTGATCATTATCATATATATATCATATAATTATATATATATATATTTATAGAAATACATAAATTACATTTGCATATGTTTGTGTATATTGTTGCATTAATTTTCATGTTATATCAATAATTAGACACTATTCATCCAACTTTTGTGTGTTGAACCTGTGTCTTAGGTATTGCAAAGAGTTAATTTTTGTTATCTTTTCTTCATAACTCATGCAAACCCCATTCAATTATCCTGAAATTGTTTTCTGATTATTTTATTTTGTTTCTCTTTCGTGTATATTCATTGGGCAAACTGATGGCTTTCATTTCAAGGA
Source organism: Ondatra zibethicus (assembly GCA_004026605.1). NCBI lineage: Eukaryota > Metazoa > Chordata > Mammalia > Rodentia > Cricetidae > Ondatra > Ondatra zibethicus. Next base: position 55,925 of record PVIU01012971.1, on the reverse strand, counting down.
CTTTGACTGCATTCACTCCTTTTCCTTCCATTTTTAACTCTTCTCATCCCTTTTTTCCTTTTGCTAGTATTTTCTCTTTTACTCATTTCCTTCTGCTTTAATATTATAGATGTACATACCTGATATTCTGTTGATGTACATAATTACATGACCCCTGAAACAAAAAGTCCAATATCTGTCTTTGTTTGTTTATTTCATTTATCTTAATATTGTTATCTCATTGTTTTGTGGATATTCAGTATTGGAATATGTCCTAAATTTAAGTTTCCTAAAAATATCATAGTCTGCAATTATATGGGGATTCTTCTCTCTGAATATACACAATAAGCTTCAACATAAGATTTTAATGTAATTTTCTTGTGTCTATCATTTTTCTTTGGGATTATTCTGTAGATCTCACAGAAGCAAAAAGATATTTGATACCAAGTGCTACCAATTCAATGTTTAGCTAGATAAAACTATGCTAGTGATAACTAAACAATAGCAGTGATATGTTCTGTTTTAAAATAACTTCAGTCACATGTACAATATACCAGGCTGTTAAAATATTCCCAGTAAGTGTAACACATGAGGCAATGAAGATGCTAAGATAATTCACTCTTAGTCACAGTATATAATCCTGCACATTGACCAAAAATCTCCAATGCTTTCCCTAGAAGACTATCCAGATTACTGCACTGATTCTCTATACTTGAAGTAAAACTTACTAACCTCCGGACTCTTTCAAACAAAAGCCATGGCCATTGTGTCTCCAACCTCTTCATGAATGTCACAGACAATAGAAGATATGGGGAACTTTATATTCCATTTTATCCTGAAACTTTATCATTTTCATTCTGACCTCATTATGACATTGAAGGATTTCATTTGGACGTTGTCATTTGTTTCAAACAGCACGTCTGACAACCATATTGATCATTGATTTGTAATCCCTCATTCTTCAACTCTTTCCATGACTTCTGAAGATGGATGTAAACCCTGATTTAGTGCTTTGGTGTGCTGTCAGAAAGACGGTATCTTAGCAATCATCTGATTCTCAAAGTTGTGGAAGGTGAATTGAGAAAGATCAAGGTGTTTACATAGTTGTGGATATGATTTCTAGATTGGTTGTTATTCTCTCCTTCAATACACAAGGCAGAGATCAGAGAAAAGGTACCTTGGCAATGATCTTGTTCCTTTATGCCACAGTGTCTTCACAAAGACTGTACTTAGGAAGGGCAAGATGTAGAGGGGGCACTTAGCTTGAGACATATAAGGGGCACAGCACTTTTTCCTATGAAGATTATTCAATATTGTTTTTTCATAATTTTCTGTTAGCTCTGGGTTCTCTTCTTTGAAAGTTTTTAAAATAGTAATGAATAATAAACAACTGTATACCAATACCACAAAACTTGTACTCATAGTCATGTAAAAATTAATGCAGGTTATAAATTATAATGGACAAAAAGTATTACCTCTTGAAATACCTTTTTGTTCCTTTAGTCATTTCTCTGAATATCTTTTCAAGTATTTCAATGGAACTGTGTTGAGGGGGAGAGGGCCTGCTTTTCATCCCAGCCACACAGATAGCTTAGCCCCGAAATAACCACACAGAAATTGTATTAATTAATTTACTGCTTGGCCCATAAGTTAGCCTCTTATTGGCTAACTCTCACATCTTGATCTAACCCATTTCTACCAATCTGTGTAACACCACGAGGTCATGGCTTACCAGGAAAGATTCTAACCAGTGTCAGTCTCAGGCAGGAGCTTCATGGCATCTGCCACTCTGCCCTTCTTCCCAGCATTCTGTTCTGTCTTCCCCACCTAACTAAGTTCTGCCCTATCAAAAGGCCAAGGCAGTTTCTTTATTCAGCCAATGAAAGCAACACATAGTCAGAAGGACCTCCTACACCACAACTGAAACTTTAGACAATAGATATTATGAATTGGTGACAGGTAGATCAGTAGGTAAATATGTAGCTATATAAAAATGACTTTACCCAGTCAAATTGTTCCTCATAATTTAATGGTTACCATTATTTAGACAAAAATTCAAGTTAAAAGTGAATGTAGCTACAGTAGCCAACTTATTAATAATGCATAAGATTATTTAACTTTTCCATTACAGAAAATTGTCAGTGAACACTTCAAGTAATCACCCAAGCAAAGAGCCAGGACATATTATTTTAATGATACACATTCAAGATTCATTTTAAACATGTCCAGTTTCACACAAAGTGACTGGATAATTCAACAGCCCACCTGCAAAAGGTCCCTGACCACATAAAACTTGCAGCCAAAGACTTATTTCCCATTCACTTTAGAGGCAATTTAAGCATTGATTTTAATGTTTAAAGGCAGCTTGAATTCCAGATACACAGATGCCTAATTTTTATGTTGTATTTTTATAAGACTGTGGTTCAGTTTATAGGCTCCTGTGAACAAATTCTCAGTTTCATTTTGGTAGAAACAGACAGATAAAATTCGAGAACCCAGGTGTGTATGGTTTAAACAGTTCCTAGTTACTTTGAATTCAGCTTCTGGTAAAATTCAGCTTCTATTTTTATTTGCAGATAAGTAGATGGTAGATACCTGAAGTTACTTTGTGTTCTTAATATCCAAATCAGTATATTTGCCTAGGAAAATGATTGTGTTCTACCAGGGATTAATCTTACTTTTATTTCAAATTATACACTGTGTAATTATTACTATTAAATATACTAAACTTTTAACAAATTATATGGGAAATTAGAAAAACAATAAAAGGCTCAAGGTGAAATCTAATTCTACATGTTATGAATAAAAACAACAAAATCCAAAAGTTGTCCTTCCACTAAAATTGACTGGCTTAACAATATTGATGGCTTAATATTTCAAATTAAATTTGACCACATAGTAAATAACTCATGCACAGGAATATTCTCACTTTCCCATTCTAGGTCTTGAAAACATAAATCAAACTCTATTGGTACTATTATTTTGGACATTGCTTAAAGGTAGAGAATATAAAATTATTTAAAATTGCACACATGTATTCTAATGAGGCAAAGTCCCAGAAAGACAATCATTTCATTGTTTTTTTTTCATCTGAGGTTCCCAGTTCCAAATTGTCAGATGTCAACACATGACCTGGAGTAACTACAGAACTAGGAAAGCAAAAGTAACTATTGTTGGTGGTAGGAATAGGAGGCTTAGAAGACCAACAAATAGAGACAGAAATAATAGTATACTTGTGATCTGAAAGAAAAAAATAAAGAGTGGGATATAATTTAGATGAAGGGAGGTGAATACTGAAGAAGGGGAGAAAGTAAAATAAGAGTAAGGATGTCTGAAAATTTCATAAAGAACTATCATGCTAACAACTTAAAATGCCTATAGCACAAGTTAGTCATTAATATAAATATACATATACACTTTAAATGAAAATTTCCCATGGACACGGACAATGCTCTTTTCAAGGACTATAGACATCTCATAAAAACACAACACTAAGCATGATAAGTCTTCTTTGGAGCTGTTGGTTGGGTTTGAAGCGTTCCAAAACATTATGATGTATTGGTATTGCTCTCCAGAGATGAAAGTAAATTTTGTTGCTGAAGACACCATGCACATCAAACACAAGGCCCAGAGGTCCGTGAGCTTCAGCTGAATTGCGCAATGCCTCCCTGAAGACTATCTTCTCTGTGACTAGAAAGTACCATACAAGCTTCAAAGGAGGACATCGATCAAGAGTTCTATACACCTATGTTGCCTATGAACCACAATAGTAAAGAGCATGGTTCTATAATCCAAAGGGTAGCAACATGTATGTCTTGTCACTAACCAATGACTCTCTAGTTGGAATTAAGACACATTCAGCTGAAGGAAAACAATGCCTTGTACCTAGCTGACTAACCAGAGCTAGTGGAGTCATAAATCATAGAGAAGAATGTACCAAATGGACTTTCCTAAACCAGCATCATACAAAACAATGCTTATATTTGTGTTTATATCCAAATATAAGTGTAGTTCTTATCCCTTACCAAATAAACTTCTTGCAGCAGAGGGAGATAATTACATAGACATACATTTTAACAAAATTTAGAGATATTGATCCCAGTTACAGAGAAAATATTTACAATGAAACATCCAAATTTAAGGCTCAGTGATCATTATAAAAGAGAGGTCCAGAAAGGTTGTGGCAGTCCAAGGGACAGTGTTGACAGAGGTTTTCTGACTGCCCAGTCCTTTTTCAGTGAGGCAGTCAAATTTTGCTTTCTCTGTGGCTCAGTCATGACTGCAGACTGCAGAATCCTCTTCCCAGAATTCTCCTGTTCTCATTGCCCCACCTCTACTCCCTGCATGGCCACCCACCTATACTTCCTGCCTGGCTACTGGCAAAGTAGCATTATATTGAACAAGTAAAAGAAACAAATGTTTATAGGATAAAACCATTGTCCCACAGAAGGGCAGGAATTTTGTCTCTCAGAAGTGTCAGAAATTACACACCTAAGGTCTCACCAGCATTGTTGTAGGAGCCCACTTGTTTGTTCCTGGCTCCTCAGCCCCAAAATAACCACACAAAAACTGTATTAATTAAATCAATGCTTGGCCCATTAGCTCTAGCTACTTATTGGCTAACTCTTACATCTTACTTAACCCATTTTTATTAATCTGTGTATTGCCATGTGGCTGTGGCTTACGAAAACATTCCAACATGTCTGTTCTAGGTGGCTACATGGCATCTCTTGACTCCACCTTCTTTCTCCAAGCATTCAGTTTAGTTTTCCCCATCTAGCTCCATTCTGCTTTGCTATAGGCCCAAAGCAGTTTCTTTACTAATCAATGGTATTGAAAGCATACAGAGGGGAATCCCACATCAACTCCCCTATTTTTTATCTAAATTAAAATTAAGGTTTTAACCTTAACATAGTAAAATTACATATAACAAAACAGGTATCAAGCAATAATTATAGTTGCAATATTTTTTATCTACTTCATCTTTTATCATAACTAAGAAAAACTATATAACTACCTATTCATCAACTTCATCAAAGACTTCAGAATGATGTAGTATTGCCTAAGTAAACAGGAAGAGCAGTGTAAGCAACTTCCAAAACTCTAGAATTGACGGAGACATCTTGCTACCTGGACAGTCACAAAAAGTTCTTTGTAATGGTGGAGCATCCATCTTCAGCCTACATGCCCATAGTATCCAGCAGACTTTTCCATGAAGCAGGACATTTCAAAGACAGTTTTGTCTATTTTGGCAAATTGTCAGTCATTTTCTTCTGTGTCCTGCAGAATGTTGGGCAGACTCTTTCATGAAGCAGGAACACTGAAGGACCATCTCACCTGTAGGCAAGTTCAGCAGTTATTTATCTGTGTGTCCTGCATATCAAGTTCATATAACATAATATCAAGCAGTTGGTCAAAAACAGTTTCTTGTTCAAATGGCTAACAAACTCCATAAGGAGCCTCTTTGATGTCCATCATCCTCTTGAAGTCGTTTTGTAAAGCCAGGAGCAGATATGTCTCATGTCATGAAAATCTTATTTTCTAAAAACATTTTAAATGCCATATTCTGTTAGTCTTTGAAAGGTGTTGAAGAATAACTATCCATTTGAAATATATCTTTGTACATCAAGAAAATCTAACTAACATGACTACAAGCTTGACAGTATAGATGACTATTAACCTATATTTCTTAATTATACATTACATTTTTAAATGAGCTACACAAACACAATACCTTAATCAAGAGCAAAAATATACATATAACAAAATTGACCTTAAATTTGTATCAATAGACCAAGATCGATACCAATGCAAAGTATTCATCTCTATAACATATCTCCCTTTAAATCTAAACAAACATTTATAAACAATCATTTAGGGAAACTGCTTACTGTTGTTTATTGGCTAAAGTAATTTTGGGGGGTATTCATAGGTGACCTTCCTGGGAGTTGTAGTCATCAAACCACATTAGTATAGAATTAATTTATGGGTTCTCATCTTCTGTGGGAACAAAAGCAGAACCTCTTTTCAGAAGCAGCAATTCCTTAGACCCAAATTTTGGAATCAAGATGCCTTTATGTTGGTTTATCTTAGCAATCCATACAATGAAATGTCTCTCAGTACTTAGCTCCTTCACAGTCAAAAAAATTCAAAGAAAATACAATAATATACATAATCCAGTCTCTATGTATATATTGCATCTTTAAGTGGATTATTTTTCTTAAATTATTACTTTCTGTACATGTTAAATATTTATTTATTTATTATATTTACTCCCTTGATCTATGACTGTACTTTTTTTATATTACATTTACTGTCTCTTTACTTTTTATCTTCTCTCTCCTAAGCCTACATATATTTTTTGAACACACTGTGACTCATTTAGATTTCTTTCATGTCTGACTCTGTCCTATTGTGTATCTGCAATCCTTTTTTGTCCTGGAGAGATTTTCAAAAGCTAAGTAGAGACCTGACTAGGACTAAGGCTGCTTTGTCTTTTGGTTCTGCCTAGTCCAACAAGTCAAAGGCAGGTTCACTGCCTCTGCAAACCAAGCACACCATCCCAGTTTCAAGTATGCAATGGGTCTATGTCATGCCATTAAGCAGTTTGTAACACTTTGCTCACAAACCTATTTAAATGTTTGGTCTCCTGAAATATCCAGAGTTTGTGCTGGCAGCATGGCCCAAGAAGCCACCATTACAAAACCACATGGGTTTTTTTCTGCTACCACTGAATCAGGAAGACCTCTCTTAAAGGAGCTGTAGCATGCCACCAGCAAACAGCAATAAGCTGTGTTAAACTCTTTTTAAGCTCTCTCAGGTTTTAAGTGGGTTTAGTTAACCACATTGGCATGCCAGTTTGTTGTAGGAGGTCACTAGTTTGTTTCCGGATGCTCAGCCCCAAGATCACCACACAGAAACTGTATTAATCAAATCTCTGCTTGGCCCATTAACTGTAACCTCTTATTGACTAATTCTTCCATGTTAATTTAAGCCATTTCTATTAATCTGTATATTGCCACGTGGCTATGGCTACTGGCAAGGTTCCCACATGGCTGTTCCCAGTAGCAGCTACATGGTGTCTCCTGATGCTGCCTTCTTTCTCCCAGGATTCAGTTTAATTTTATCTGACTTACTCTATTCTACCCTATCACAGGCCAAGGCAGATTTTTTATTCATTAACCAATGGTATTCACAGCATACTATCAATGCAGATGAAAAGTGTGTGTGAGTCTCTTGGCTGCTGGATTCAGTTCCAGTTCCCAGTGTACACAGAGGACTGTGGATTGCTACTCTTTTGTGAGTTTATCCTCAGATAAATAAACCTTTATTTCACTCCATTTCAGGTTATTGTGGAACTCTTATTCCAACAAATTGGCACCCATGTGGTCTGAATCCACACCACTGCAAGACCTTGGCCAGGCCTCCACAACCTTCTCTGACCCCATGGAGCTGAACAACTATTCTTCTGGGAAGCTGTACAGGTTTAGTTTGTCTGGCCTGCCTGAAGTGATTTGGCAATTCCCTGACAACTGGCACTGAAGTGGCTAGGTCTCACCTACTGCCACCCTTGGTCCACACCCTGTAACTTTGTTTGGCCTGCTACTACTGCCCACTACTTTCTGCTGCAACTCCTTCATGAATATTCTGGCCTTTGTCAGGCCTGCTCTGATAAGGCTGAGCTCTGACTCAGGACACAGGGTCTCTAATCCTATACCTAGAATGTGAGCTTGCATTCCCAGTTTGGATCAGTGCATTCCTGGCATGAACTTCAGCCAGTAACCTCATTGCTCGTGACTGCCTGCAAGCTCTGGATTCCTTGATATTCTCTCCAATTCAAATCTCCATTTATGGATGTGCTGCTCTTAAGTAATTAATTAAATACGTTAGTATTTTTAAGTTTCATGTAGTTCAACTACTGATTTTAGACCTGCCTTACTGCTGCAACTGCAACATGTGTTGTCCAATCAAGATTATTACACCTGCAACAGTTTTCTAAAAATTATAACAGACATAAGCTAATTTGATTAATAACTAAGTAAATTTAAAAATTGTAAAACAACCCTAAGATAAATGCAGACAATATTGCCAACCAGAAATTTAACAACCTTTTTGTTTGTACTGTGGATAAAATTCTGCAAGAGGCATATAAACTACCTTTTACACATATTTGTGATTTTTGTTATCATGGCAGCTATTAACTTTGTTCCTCATATTATATCCTTAAAGAAATGGTTTGATAACAGAGTCAAGAATGAGAAACATTTAGAAAAGATACAGTCTTTATCCAAAAGAGTTCATACTATTGTAGATAACCTTAATATGACAGGTAAATTCAATCCATTTCCATGGGTTATGAAATTTTGCAAAAGGGTACTGGATCATCTGAAAATATTCATACTGTTGAAATTTACAATCAAATGTGGTACAAAGTTATGAAAAGCTTGAAGATAGAACATCCCTGCAGGAAGACATCAACACACCATCCAAATAATATCTAAGAATGAGAAGATATCATTAATGGAAAATTTTAAAACCTTGGAATCACATGTGTAGAATGAGAACTAAAAATTAATTGATTTGATGAAATCATTAGAAATACAGGTCAAGAGATTCAAATTTTACAAAAGACAGTGATAAAACAATTTGAATCTTTTGAGAAACTTGTCAGAATTGATAAGCCAGGAGAAGAGGTAGAGGTAATGGATTTAGCATTGTTAGTATCTCTCAGAGTCAGGGATGATTTTTCAAGATTTTTAGCTACTTATCCTATTAGTACCTCTGAAAAGCCAGCAAATAGTCAATACCCAAATGGATACAAAGACTATAAATGGAAATCTATAGGTATGGAAGATCTAAAATAAATTAATCAAGCAGTATTATCTTGTGGCATACATTCACCATTTGTTAAGGGGATGGTAAAGACACTGTCTTCAAGCAATAGGATTACTCCACATTACTGGCTTCAATTAGTCTCTGTGCTGCTAGAATATGGGTCACAGTTACAGTGGAAGTGCTATTTCAGACAGGAGGCTAAAGCCCTAGAACAATAGAGTTAAAGGATTTGAGGCTTCACAAGATAGCAAATTCATGGTGAGGGCCCTTATTCTGATCTACAGAGTCAAGCTATTTACAATGCACACATCTTGTCCCTATGCTATATAGCAGCTTTGACTATTTGGGACAGAATTCAAGAAGCAGAAAAAAATAATTGAATATACTAAGACCATACAAGGCCCAACAGAACCCGTTAGTAACTTTTTACAAAGATTAACTAAAACTGAACAAATAGGGGTAACAGATTCAGAAGCTAGAAGAGTATTTATTTAATTTCTGGCTTTTGAAAATGCCAACTTAAAATTAAAAAAGATACCTGGGCCTTTAAAGGTCAGATCAGCACTAAGGATGAATGGACCCTGCACACAGTCGATGTTGAATCATTTGACTATAATACTGAGGCTGAAAGACACTTAAGGAAATGTTCAACATCCTTAATCATACAACATGCTATGGTTACTTAGTATTGCTTGTATGTATATGATTTTAGAGCTGACAATTTGGCACTGGATAACCAATTAGGGTACTTAATTCTGGGAGGGTTTAATACTGTCACAGAAGTCATTAATTCCCTTTAATTCTTTATCTAAGTTGGAGACCATGTGAGATTTTCCCCACACACCATGGCAAGACAGCTGTCTTTTATTTAGGTCATTGCTTCCCTGTCATGTCTTGGTGACACAATATCTCAGCAGTTCCTTGACCTTCTGGCTATAATACTTTTTCTGCCCTCTCTTTGGTGTAGATTTATCATGATTCCTGACACCCCCACAGTAAGTTTTATTAAGTTTTAATCTTTCTGTAAAGGGCTCTCTTTGATGGAAAAAGAAGCTTATTTGATGAAGGATTTTAGCTCCACTCATCTTTTCTTATAGTTCTATATATAGTTATATAGAACAGAGCCAGAAATTATACTGGCATAGACAAATGAAAATAATAAATTATCTAAGATCTATGTCCTCACTAGCCAAGGGTCATACTGGGTTTTCCATGATAAGCATGATTTTTCTCCTGGTGAGTGGCTTTTACATCTGGCTAAACAGTTATTGGTTACCAAGATGTGAGTGTGAATGCTACACCTTTAGGAGCATCTTGTTTTGTTGGTCACTTTTGTGTCTCATAGGCATCATAGCTGGATTAGAATTATTGACCATTTTTCACATTGGAAGCTTCGGCACCACCTTTCCATACTGTGAAAGCTAGTCTCCAGAGAGAAGTATTTCAGGTCAGGCACTGTTTTAATTCAGAATCTTGTATCCAAATGTGTGGTGTGTTTAGAAAGAGGGACTTACATTCAGCTTTCTGGAAGCAATCAAGGGCAATGGCAGTTACCTTTATTATTTTTGGACTCCCCAGACCAACAACTCAACTGGGAATTTTTCATGCCTTGTATTGTCTTTCTACCAGAGTTTTATTGAATATATGTCTTATAATATTTGTATCTCTAAGGTTGTATATGCATACCTAAGTACAGAAAAAAATTCTTTATAAAAAGCAATGTTTTGATTTTGAAATAAGTAATATGCATTACCAAAAGCTATACTATCTTATAGTTTATGCCATAAATAAGTGCTAATTGGCAATAGTAAGTTATCCCTTATGTAACAATTGGAAAGTTATGGCCATGGATCCTAATCTTGCTGCATTAGGGATATAAAATCTTAAGTCAATATATCTTAGTTATGTTTTATCTCTGTGCAGGATTCAAATCTAAGCCCACAATAGCTAAATACTATAATATCATGTACTTATACATTGTATTTAACATCAGAAATGGAAGCATTATAAGAACAATGTTTAGGATAAAGTGGGTTTGTGTTATGTTGTTATTATCAGTTATTCCTGGAATCAATCATATGGCAGATACTTTTGCACCCTCGGAGACATCTATTTCTTCTCTGTCTGCCAAGAACTCTGGTGGTCCTTTTCATTTAAAAAATTGAGAGAAAAAAATACTGATATTGGATAGAAATTCCATACTAAGTGTTCTTATTTTTTTGGTAGTAGAGTGTTTTTTTTTTATTTTATTGATTTTATTGGGCTGCACATTTTTATCTGCTCCCCTCCCTGCCTCTCCTCTCCCCTTCAACCTTCCTCCAAGGTTCCCATGCTCCAAGTTTACTCAAGAGATCTTGTCTTTTTCTACTTCCAATGTAAATTAGATCTATGTATGTCTTATTTTTAATTACTCTATACTCATCAAGATATATTTTCTTATTAGAAAATAATAGAATTGCCTTATGATTTTTCTACTTGACTGCAATCCATTAAACTTAACCAGAATCCAATCCATGGTATTTAAAGTATGTTTTCCAAATTCCATCTTATCTGTCAAGGGAAAAAAAATATGAAGTCTTTTTCAGCACTACAAAAGTGAGATAAGTTTTAATACCAAGTACTTCAGAATATAATATTTAAATAAATTATGTAGAAAATAACTATTTATTATTATTTTAAGACTTACTGAAACTTCTCCATAGAGATGGTATGTTTCATGTGTAGTCTTTGACAACAAAGAGCTTCCAATTGAGTTAAAGTAAAAATAGATACCTCCAGAGTGAGTTTCAGGACATCCAGGGCTGTTACACAAAGAAACTCTGTCTCAAGAAGTCAAAAATTTTAGATATCTCAGTTCATAATTTCGCAAGCTACTAATTATTTATTTCCAAAGTTATATTTTATTTTAAAGATGTTTAAATTGAGAGTGATAACTTCAATTTAGCAACACAATACCACTCAGATTCTTTGAAAGAAGCAGTACAAAAGAAAAATCCCAGTAGAATTTTTCTTCTTAAAAAAAAAAAATGCAGCACTCCATAGCAAAGTTTTGTGTTACCTTATGGAAACAGAGGAAGAAAAATCAGGACTTCAGGGTTGTCTTCTTCTATATAACAAGACTGAGGTCAACCTGAGCAACATGAAATCTAAAACAAATAACAAACAAGTCATAAAAAATAATTATTAATGATAGTCTTAAAACATTCTTTTTGTGTGTGTTTTTCATTTCCAAATAACCCAGAATGATTAATAAGGTCAAAACACAGACGGCAACTAAGAAAAGACATGATATGAAAGTCAAGGACTCCTCAAATGGACCCCCTCAAAGCTAATTCAACAGTAAATAATAGAGGATAAAATGTAGAGTGTTCTTTCTTCCTATACACCTCCAATTTCCTCTCAGAATACACTTAAATGCAAATGTCAAGCATTCTGAAGCTGCTCTTGGAATCATTTCTTACATTTGAGTTTCTCTCACTTTGTTGATGATGCAGTGAATCAACAATGTAGGATAAGTGTCACTTGCAAGTAGTTTTTACATAAACTACTAGTGTTGCAAAAAGTTAACCAAATCCTTTTAAAGCTCATGAAAAAATTAAAAAAAAACAATGCTTCAAAAACATCATGTTTTCATTCATTCTTAGATTATGTTTATCTGTTCTTTCTTCATTTAACATGCATTTTCTCATGTATTTTCAGGTCTCCACCGTCCTAAGAGTTTATAAAGTTTTCTTGATTTTCAGCTTTTCCTTAGTTCTGCCAGTGCTGTTCTAGATTTTTCAGGTCATTTAGTTTCTAATTCTAGACTCTGCCTTATCATGCATTTTATGAAAACAATGTTAACCAAAATTAAAAATTTTATACATAGGTTTATGGAAAGGAAATCATTGAACATTTACATTATAGGTCAATTAAAGGAACCCTGTAATTCAATATGACCTCTCGAGTATTTCTAGGTTCAAACACAAACAGAATCATGAGTCATCCTTCTCTATAGTCTCCATGGTTTTAGATTTGATTTAAACCTCTTTAGTAGGTATCCTTTCCTTCATCACTATCAGGTTTTTATGCTAATTGCAATGATTTTGAAAATTATTAGAACAGAATATTTATTTAAATCACCCAAAGAAAACTCAGATATTTTTTCCTTTTTAAATTTAATTTAAATTTTTAAAAAGAAAACAAACTATCATTTTTCATATTACATACCAACCACAGTTCCCACATTCCCTCCCCATTCCACCCCTATCCACCTCCCAGAGAAGGCAAGGCACATTGCTCTGAGGAAGGACCAAGGCCCTCTTCACTATATCCAGCCTAAGCAAATTATTCATCCAAAGAGAATGGGTTCTAAAAAGCCAGTACAAGTAGCAGGGACAAACCCTGGTTCCACTGCCAGCGGTTCTATAATCTGTCCCAACCATACTTCTGTCAACCCCATTCAGAGGGTCCATCTTGGTTTATGTTGGTTCTTTCTCTGGCCAGAGATGGTGAGCTCCAGTTAGCTCAGGTAAGTTGTTTCAGTGGGTGTACCCATCATGGTCTTGACCTCTTTGCTCATATTCTCACTCAACTGGATGGACTTCGGGAGTTCAGTACAGTGCTCCGCTGTGGGTCTCTGCCCCTGTCTCCATTAATAGCAAGATGAATGTTATCTGATATTTAAGATAGTCATCAGTCTGACTGCAGAGCAAGACCAATCCGGGCTCCCTCTCCTCTATTGCTTAGGATCTTAGCTGGAGTCATCCTTGTGACAGTTTCTTGCCCCAAAATGGCTCCCTCAATCCAGATATCTCTTTCTTTCTCTCATCTCTGTCCTTCCCCCATCTCGACTATCCCATTCTCTCAACTTCTCCTCCCCTTTCACTTTCTCCCCTCCTCCTCCCCTTCTGCTCTTCCTTCTCCCCCTACTGATCCCAATATTCTCAGGAGATCTTGTCTTTTTCCCCATCCCAGAGGGATCTTCTTAAGACATCATTTATGCTCAGTTTTAGGGATGGGAACATTCATGGGAGGATGGCATGGCATTCTGTCTTGGTTTGTATTTGCAAGTGTGTGTAACTTGTCCAAACCATGATCACCCAGGAATAATGGTGCAGCTTGATGCAGGAAATAGCTATGAATTGTTGTAAACAAGATAATGATTGCTCATTATTTCTATCCAATACAATTTTCCTCAAATTTATTTGAGAGTGTTTGATCACTTCAATGCTAATTTACTCATAATGTTTATAAAAATTAATTACTCATAATTTTTATAAAAAGCCTTTCCCTGAAGACAAAAATCATTAATATTTGATATTAAATTCTTTAAATATAGCTATATTTATAGTTCTGTTGAAGCTAGTTTATCAGTCAGCCACTTAAAAGGTTTAAAGAGTTAATTAAATAAGTCTATACAAATTTAAGTATTTTCTCTGGTTCAAATGAATAAAATATAACTTGTTACATATTTATGAAGTATACATTATAATTCATTAAAGCATAGGCTCTGATTTCATTATGCAATGTTGTAAAACTTTTAAAAGAATATTGAAGTATTGGTAGCCAAATTTCTTTATAACCTATTAAATTAAAATGCCAAATAAATCATACCCTTGCAATAGGGCACTTAAAAGTTTTCTCCCAACCAAACTATGATACTGCAAGTCTTATTTCTTAGTTTTAAGAATCCAACAGGTGGTCTGTGTATCTCATTTTGGTTCTTGAATCCAGAGAATTTGCTTAAAGAAAAGTCAGGACATGTTTAACCTTCAGAATGCATCAAGCAATATTCTACGTTTAAACTATATTATCCATTTTCATGTTTACTTGAATCTTTAACATAGTAAAATTATATCCATTGGTATATTAGACACAAGTCATCAAAACACAGGGTGTTAAAAAAAAGCTTAATTGCAAATAAGTTTACTGCTTTATACACTTTTGACAAGAAAGTAAATGCTTGAAAAGGAATACAATATTTCAGTTACATAATAATCATGACTTAACACAGCATGGTGACTAAAGTAAGCAAAGTCTCTTGTATGTGAAAATTCCTGAGAACTAATTTAAAATTGTTATGGAACCATAATAGAATATATATGAAAGACAGAATCTAGTTTTGATCATACTATCTTGGCTGCAGATTTTCCTCTCTAAGGATAAATTATAAAACCAAAAGATACCACTTTCCTTTGATATGATTTACCCATTTTGTGTATACTGAAAATTATTTCAAAACTATAAAACTATTATGAAATTATAATTATCCTCTACTGAGTATATTCTAGACTTTATAACAATCTATTTCACTAGATTTTCAAGGAGACTGTTGATTTAGCCATTGTACAATGTTGTGTCTCATACCATAACATGTTCACTATCATTTGTAAACTTAAAAGGCAAACTAAATCAATGATTACAAAATAGTATAAATAACTAACTTCTAGGCATTAGGCTATATATTTGCATATTATATGCCATATATTTTCCCAGTAGTAAAAAATATAATTGCAATTATTACTATAATTATTTAGCAGAGAAAAAAATTGAATCATAAGGTTATGTGAATTTTTCAGTCATATAGGTAGAAAATTGGAACCGTGGGTAGCTTATGTTTCTCTAAGCAAGAAACATAGCCAGTGGATCCACCTCCCTGGGAGACTTTATAGCTCCATGATTAACAATGGGCATTTAATTATATGGACTCAAATTATAGTCCAGAGTTTACTCCTGTTTTGTGAGCATAAAGACGCCAATTTGTTAATGATAAGTGAGAATAGACACTATTTTTCCCCAAAGTAGTTACTGGGGAACTTTAGTGATGTATTTACATAAAACATTTAGCAATTGATCTTTGGGAAAAATTATTACAAAATGTCTAACAGAAAAGAACCAATAAAACCTTTTTCCATTATTGCAAACTATAAAATCGAATTTAGTCTACGAAACATTGCTACAGTTTTACATCTAAATGTACTGTTCATACAGCTAGGCAAATAGGAAGAAAAAAGCAATAATAATAAAACAAATCTAATCTACATCAAACATGTAAACTATATTGTTTCTTAAGATGGCACAGGATTAGTTCCTTTCTAAGTTTGCTAACAAGATACTGGAGAAAAGCATCATTAAGGAAGGTTTATTTTGGCTTACAGTTCAAGGGTATAGTCTTCATGGCAGGAAAGTCATGATAGCAGAATATGATGCAGCCATCCACATTGCTTACACAGAAGGGAAGAATATAAGAATGATAGTTGGAGCTCATATTCTTTTTTTAATATTCAAACTTAGGACTCCAACCCATAATAAATATGGGTGTTGTTACATGGGTTAACCAAATCTAGACACAGACAAGACCACAGGTTTGTCTTCTAAGTGTTTCTACATTCTGTCTAGTTGACACTCAATTTTAAACAGCACATTTCCCAAGGAATGAATCTCCGCTAATGACATTACAGCCTTTGAAATTAAGAAAAGTTGTTTTAAATTTATCTTTGCATGCTTCTTGGAACAACCAGAGGTTTATGAATATATATATATATATATATATATTACGTTCACATTATAAATTGCCTAAAAAAAGTAATTGACCAGATTATAGATATCTACATTGAAAGAAGTTGATGAAGAATCATATATTCAGTTATTTATTGTGTACTATATTGAAAAATATTCAACATTCAAGAATTGTTAAAACTAGAAAATGCAAGTTGATATAAATTACGTTCATGAACAAAACTTAACTTATTTCAAATAAATAAATATTTAACAGCATTAACTTTTTACTAAGCAGTTAAGAAATCCTTTCTTAAAATGAGAACTGTGAACTATGCAAGAGTTGTCATAGATTTCATCAATATTATTTTGTCTGAGTCCATTTTAACACTTATTGATTCAAATCAGTTTAATTCTGATTTGCTATTTGATAATGCATTACAAATTTTCTTTAATGCTAAAAATCACAATTTATTTCTGTGAAAAATTGAATATATTAATTATTTTTAACTCTGATAGGCAGAGTTTTTTGTCAAATCCCAAGGAATGTAAAGATATTCCTAAAGTTTAGTTTATTAACTCTGGATTATGTTATTTATTCAGTTGAAAAATAGGAAGACATGATGGCATGGGACACTAAACCAGGCTGAAAGAGGGTGGAGAGCTAGACCGTGACAACTATCTCATATTAAAGTTAAGATGTGGACATAACTGTACCAGAAACATATTTACCATCAGATGGAATAAACTACAATATACATAATTTCATATGCGTTTCAGTGATGTGTTAATATTAAGTCACTGTAAGATATTGTAATATAATGTTCCTCTAAACTTTAGCTTGCTTTTCTCCTCACTGCCTTGGAACTTCTTATTCCTAAAATGTGCACTTATGTATTCTCTTCATTCACATCTTTTTAACTAAAACTGAGACTATTCAGGAAACTTGCCAAGGAAATAACATTTATACCACATGACTTTTCTTTTAAACTGCACATTAATCAAAACATTTATTTGCCATGGACATATAACTTGCTGAAATTTACTAAAAGCAGGTATACAGTTCCATTCATCCAACAAGGATTTAACTTTTTCATTTGCAATGCTTACAGTAGTAGTTCACAAACTACACATCAAACATGTGATGAGTTTTAAAAAATGTAAGCACTTAAAACTCAACTAGGTACAAACTTTGTATTTAAAAATAAGTTAAAATTTGAAATCCACGGCAAAAATAGATATTTAACATATATTTCTAATAAAAATGACTTTAATAATTTAGCCATTTATGGCAAATGAGGTTAGAAGGAACTGAGGTGATATATTTCTTGAAATTTTCTTTTTGTTGTTTTTTGTTTATTTGATTTTGATTTTTTGTTTGGTTTTCTTTGTTGTTTGTTTGGTTTTCAAGACATGGTCTCACTATGCAATCTTGGCTGTGCAAGAACTCACTATTCAGACCAGGCTGACTTGAAACTCACAGAGATCTTCATGCCTCTGCTTCCAAAGAGCTGGATTGAAAGGTGTGTGTCACTATACCTGGCATTTCTTGAAATTTATAGCAAGGGATTTTTGAAAATCTAATTTAAAACATTTGCATTTATCTTTATGTGTGTATGTGTGAGTGTGTGCATATGAGTGTGCGTGTGTGTGTGTGTGTGTGTGTGTGTGTGTGTGTGATATGCTCACAGAAATCCAGAAGAAGGTTTGGCAACCTCAGGATTTGTAGGTGATTTGGGGCTGATTGAAATTGGTTTTGGGTCCAATCTCTGTTCTTCTATTAGAAAAATAATAACCTTAACCACTGATGCCTCACCCCAGTCCCGAAGGTTCCATTTTAAAGGACACAATACTGACAGAATAACCAGATATAAATGAACAATCAGTTCTTTTCTTCCTGCTTTTAGTGTCTAATCCCATTCTTCAAAAATAAAGGAACTAGTCTATATATCTTATTGTCGCATAATTTAAGTATCAAAGTATAAAATTTCAACCATTCAATCCTTAGTTCATAATATTAAAAATACTGAATTATCTGCATGGTTCATTTTATTCATATAAATTATGATAGAGATGTGAATGTTCTTGAATTGCTATAGAATGTTCAACATTTAACTCTTTTAAATTCCTTATTTTGACAGGTGTCAGATAAATTGAATAGTAAAGTGATCTTAATGCAATGATATGACACTTTAATTGCATTTAAATCATTGTACAATTATTTTGGCTGGTGAATTTGTAATCAACTACTTTCCATCTACTTATTTTGTCACCTGTCATCTCCCAGGTTCCAAAATTTGTTTTGTTCTTTTGCAACTCCATTCTATGCCTTCAGTATAAACTTTAGTTTCAATACCAGCAAGCATTCTTAACTGCTGAGCCATCCCTCCACCCACAGCTAAGTGAGGTACAAAGTGTAATGACCCTGTCCAAATTCCAACACAATTCTTTACAGACCTTGAAAGAACATTTCTGAACTTTATATGGAAAGCAAAAACACAAGATAGCTAAAACAATCCTGAACAAAAAAGAACTTTCTGGGGATTTCACAGTTCCTGATTTCAACATGTGCTACAGAGCTATGAAAAGAAAAGATGCATGGTATTGGCATAAAACAGACAAGAGTAAATATTCTTAAAATATGTTGTACAAGATGCTCAAAGAATTCCTAAAATACTACTTTAAAAAACAAAGAAAAAGGAAAAAGCAGAACAGCATACACACATAAACACGCATGCATTTCCTTGGAGAAATTTAATTGCTTTCTAATTTTTAAGTCTTTTCTTGTGCAATTCTTCGTTACTAGCATTATACACTATGAAATTTAAAGAAATTCCCTTTGCTATATAGTGATTCCATGAGATGACTTATAGTCACTATACAAACATAACCAGCTATTTTTAGTGACTTTATATTGCAACGAGGATTGTCAATTTTCATCATAGTTTTACATTATTGTATGAATTCTAGCAGGCATTTCCCATGTTAAGAATAATTTCAGTTCCATGTTTTAATAATAGTTATCACTCTAACTGGCTCCTCTGAAAATGGAATCCACTTGCGTCATGTCATGAACTGTTTTTGACAGAGTATAAGTGGTTGTGAAATGATCTGCAGAATCATTCGAATCTGCTTTTGGCAAATATTAATGGGAAATAAAGCATTAATGAACCTCTTTTGCCTAGAGTAATATTTTATGTTTATAGAGCTTCTCTCATTAAAAGACATCAAACATTCAATAAGAGAAAATCCCATTAACCTTCAAAATATCAAGGAGAGGTCATGCATTTCTGCTCCAATATCACACATTCTACATCCTATCTTTCCTGGGATGAGGTCAGACTTCTACATAGCATTGAGTACAAGAAAAACAGACATTGTGTTCAGTCCACAGAAAATTGTTTAATTTGGAACTGCACAGACATTAAATTCAAATTAACTTTTATAGGATTATTTAGAACATGTCATGCATAAGGACAGAAATTAATAACTCAATTCTTTGAAATGTGTTGTAAATTGATTAAATCAAAACTTGCTCAGTTATTATTGAATACTTTAAGTCAAGTATTCTATGATTTTAAATATTTTTCAAGCTAATTCTCCTAAATTCTAATTTTGTTCACACATTATTTAAAATAATTTACAAATAAAAACTGGGTCAAAACATAATCTTTAAATTTTGATTTATCTATCCATGATACCAACTTAGAGGTCAGTTTTTGGATTTCCCCCTTTACAAATGTACTCAGAAACCAGTTCTGCAATTCCATACTTCCTCAGTATTACAGTGACTATATGTGTGACAAGTGACCAGCATTAGTATTTCCTGTACACTCGTTTTCAAAGGCTTGAAAAGAGATATCCCAGGAGTCTATGGGTATGACTAAGCTTATATTCCTAGCAGTAGAGGCTAAGTAGCCTAAACAGGCCATCTCCTGTGACAAGATGGTGCCTGGTCCAGTTATGATTAGAGAGGCATCATCCAGAAACTGATGGAGGCAGATGCAGAGACCAACAGTCAAACGTTAGGCTGAGTTCAGAAATCTTAAATAGGAGGAGAAAGGAGTGTAGAAGCCAGAGGAGTCAAAGACAACACAGGATGGTGTTGTTGGCTTTTTGTTTGATGGTTGGTTTTTACTCTTTGCTATTTGGTTGCTTGCTACCCAGCTCCCAAATAAATACACAGAAACTTGTTCTTATGAATGCCAGACCTTAACCTGGTTTAATTCTAGCCAGTTTTTCTACCATAAATTAACCTATTTCTCTTCTACTACAATTTGTCTCTGGGCTTTTTTACCTTTCTTTATTCTATATATCTTTCCATGTTTCTTACTCCATGACTTGCTGTGTGCCTGGGTGTCTGGCCTCTGACTTCCTCCTCTCCTTCTCCTTTTCTCACTCCTCCCTTCTTCTCTTCTCCCATTTATTCTTTTTACATGACAGGCCCACCTATCCTTTCTCTCTTGCCTAGCTATTGGCCATTCAGCTCTTTATTAGACCTCAGGTGTTTCAGACTGGCAAAGTAACCCAGCTTTACAGAGTTAAACAAATAGTGGCAAACACCTTTAATCCCAGCACTCGGGAGGCAGAGGCAGGCAGATCTCTGTGAATTCTTGGCCAGCCTGGTCTACAAGAGCTAGTTCCAGAACAGGCACTAAAGCTACAAAAAAAAAAAAGAATGCAATACATCTTTGCATCATTAAACAAGTATTCCACATCATACACAAATTTAACACATCTTAAAATAATATTACACAACAGGAAGACTCACACAATCAACTGACTTAGGTTCATAGGGCCTCCACAAACTGAACTGACAACAAGGGATCCTAATGGGACTGATCTACATGGGACACATCTCCATAAATGTGACACTTGTGTGTCTTGATCCTCCTGTGGGTCTACTAACAGCAAGAAGAGGGCCTATCTCTGACTCATTTGCTCATTTGGTGTTTAGTTTTACTGAATCTTAATACTCCTGGGAGACCTTCTTTTTCCTGGATAGGGATGGAAGAGAAGGGGATTAGGAGTGGGAGTGGGAAGATATTTGAAAAGAAGGATGGGGTAAGACTGCAGCTGGAATGTAAATAACTGAATAAAAAATAAAAATATTAATAAAAGGAAATGAATAAACCAATAGAATGCTGATAGATTTTAATACACTAGCTTAGACTTATTTAATCAAGAATGACTTCACTAATCTCACTATAAGACTTATATAAGTTTTTAAAAGAGTGCATATTCAGGCAAGTGCGAGTCCAGAACAATGGGTAGGATCTTAAGTCCAGACAACACATTTAAACAGCTAAAATCTATTGATATATTATTTTGTGTATAAGCCATAAAAAGGAATGACTTCTACATAGTGGACAATGGATGTAAATAAATAGCAAAAGAGTAGATGTTTAATTACATGTAGAGCAATACTTGCAAAATGCACATATATCTATGAATTGTAAGAAATGCCAAGACTTGTGGATTGAGAGAGCTGGGAGGGAGATAATAAGGTTGAAGCAGAGAATAATCAGAATGTAGAAATTGTCAGATAGCAAAATCAATTAATGAAAAAAATCTGGGAAATAAAAAATTGAAATATATTCATAGCCCCAGATGAAAAGCATACCTTAATAAAGACCAAGTGTGAAAATGAAACAGAAAATATTTTCTGTGTAGTTTTTTAAAAAAAAACTTGATGTTGATGTTTCTTCATCTTGTATGTCTGTCCCTATAGTAAAAGATAACGTCAAGGTATGAAATTTATGAATTTGACAAATGCCCCAAGCCATGTAAAAGCCACTAGAAGAAGCAAGACTTCAAAATTGGTCTCTTTCAACTATCAGTTATCCTAATACACTGGGGTCAGACCCTTCCTACTCCTCTGACACTACGTTCAGTTATCAGTTTGTTTCTAATCATTTAATCTTCTCCAGAAGATCACATATGTTGAAAAATCTAATATATAGTTATTTAGTCTGACTCATTTAACTTAGTTTAATACATCTTAAATTTATATATGAGTATTTTTTCTTTCTATGGCACAATTGTAGTTCATTGTATAAATATACAGCGATTTCTAACTTACTTGTTTTGAAGCTAAGTTGGCATTTAGAAAATTTAGATATTTAGAAATGGTTTTTATGTAGATTTACAAAGTACATGAAGAGAAGGAGAGGGCAATGTAAGAGAAAGAAAATGATCCATGCTCCAGTGGACAAAGGTATCTCACACACATGCAGTTGCCTAGAACAATTTCTTTTCCAAAATTCATTGGGAAAATATTTTTTTTATTCAAGGATTGACAGTTTTGGATATTTATGCCTCAAGTAGTTACATAAAATTTTTGTGTCACCATGAATTTTTATTTCTTTTAAATAAATATTAAGGTGTGGAGTACTTGGGTAAGGTGGTTTGAATGAGAAATGTTCCCCACAGCCTCCTGTATTTCAACACTTAGTTTCCAACTGACTGCACTCCTTAGGGAGTTTTAGGTGGTGCAGCCTTGCTAAAGGAAGTACATCACTGGTGTCAGGCACTGAGAATAAATAGTGCCGGTGCCTCTAGTCAGTGCTCTGATTTCTACTTGAGATTGAATGTGTGCACTCAGATTATGTTTCCTGCTACTAGCTGCCATTGGCTGCTATACCTCCAGGCCATTACAGTCTCTTATCATTCCGGATGCATAAGTCCCAATAAACTCTTCCTTTCATAAGTTGCCCAGGTCATATTTTAACACGGCAAAAGGAAAGTATCAAATGCATTGTGTCATATAATCAGTACTTTTACACTTGGGTCCATTCCTACAGCAGCTTCCCACAAATGTTGTATACTCTTGAGGCAAATGTTACAAGTATGTACAAGATTTTCTGGGGATCTAGAACTGCAATAGCATTTGGTGTTTTTACATTGTTGACCGTTCAGCACAGCCATTTTAATGTATCTAAGGAATCTGATATTGAATCTAGCTTTAATTTGAAATTGCTTGAAAATTAATAATGCAGAATAAACTATTTATGTGAAGTTGTCATCTATGTAAACATTTTGCCAAGTTTTTGCTTAGTACTCATATCAGTGTTGCTTTTATTTGTCCTATGGTTTTTTTCAATTTTGAGAATTTTTTATCAGGAAGAAAATATTAAAATCTTTTCTATCAGACTATGAATGTTAATTTTCTTAACATTAACATTACAATAATATTTATAAAATTATAATTGAATCTATTGTATCATTTTAAAAGCATGATGTTTTGATATTTCAAGAAATATTCGTTTAATTGAAGCTCACACTTTTTAGTATACATCCCTTTGGGTAATGTCAAATTAAACAGTAATTTTGGAAACTATTTTATCACTCCTTGTATATTATCTATATACAAGTCACATGATTAAACCTTTCCACAGCTAAGTAGTTTTAAGGTATAGGGCATACATGCATTACAAGATTTTCCCAGGGATATTAAGAGCAATATTATTTTTGATAATAAAAAACTAGAAAATTCTTTAGTAACTACCAAAGGAGAAAACATTTGCACTGACAGGCAAAGAACAATTTACTAATTTATACAACAAATGGATGTCAAAGCCAACCTAGAAAGAAACAGATAATTGAGATTAGGTTTTATCATTTCATTTGTACCAAAAACTGTCATATAAATTTATGCAGTGACATAAAAGTCTGTGCTTCACTATAGAAAGGTAGAAGTGGGGATAACAGAATTTAAAGTGGTATGAGAAGACACTGTTCTGTATGTGTTCATTATTTAAGTAGTGGGGATGAGATCATGTGTGTGTGTGTGTGTGTGTGTGTGTGTGTGTGTGTGTGTGTGTGTGTGTATGTATGTGTGTGTGTGTGTGTGTTTGTGAAAAGTCATTATCATGTACCATTCAATAAGTTGCTTATTTAATGTAAAATTTACACCATTGAAATTCTTTAAGGATATATAATTAATAGGAAAAAATTCAACAGCAGTAAACTGAGGAAATTCCTGAATAATAAATAATGATTAGTTTAATGTCAGGCTTTTTAACATACTAATGGGGACATAATCTAGAGATGTTACAAAGATAACTCACAATTAAGTGTCCTTACATCTACAGCATTAGTTTTAAACTTTATCCCATTTTATCATATTCGTCACTCAGGTAGACAAGAAATATAAATTGTTTTCTCCACTTTTAAGAAAGGTTTAAATACAACTGTTTAAAAATCATTCACAAATCACATTTATTTCCTATAAGGAAAACACAAAACAAAACACCATGCAACTTTTTACACAATTGACATCACAAATTGAGGGGTTCCCCCACTCCCATTTTATAGTTCTAGTCTAGAAATACAAAATTTTCAAAGAACTAGAAAATGCTTAAGGAAGACAATTTCATTTGAATGAATGTTTGAAATTTAAATCTGATTTTTTTTCAGCAGGCAAAATAAAAGTAACATTAGAATTTTGCATCATTCCTCTTGAGATAAATACTGTCTGATCAATTAAAATCCCTGTAT
Source organism: Ondatra zibethicus (assembly GCA_004026605.1). NCBI lineage: Eukaryota > Metazoa > Chordata > Mammalia > Rodentia > Cricetidae > Ondatra > Ondatra zibethicus. The sequence goes on along the minus strand of PVIU01012971.1, from coordinate 31,133 downwards.
GATTTCTTGGCAAAGATGGAGATATGGGCGTGTTGCCTGAGGATATTTATGCTGCATTCTGACAACATTAATAAAGCTGCAGACAACTGCCCTTTCTAACAAATCTTTCAATGATGTTATGGTTTATGTCCGTTGGGATTTAACTTGCATGACATCTGAATAAAGAGCTGCTTGCAACTTTAGACCCAATGCGCTTAGACCATAAGTATGTTCTTAAATGTGCTGAAGGTCGGTATGCACTATGGATTCACACACTTCCTCCCAAGATACCCAGGAAATGGATGATTGCTCAATGAAAACAGTTGCTAACTCTGTCTTAGGAGTGAGAACCTACTTTGAAGCAAAATCATTCAGAGATAAATTATGAAAGAGAAGTAAACCTAGATTCCTCAGGTCTCTGGACATTTCTAATCTGCTCTGGCACAATGTAATGCAACATCTCTGCCACTGAATCCTAAAGGTATCCATGGTTACGCTCCTCTCATGATGGTGAACCTGTCTAGAGTTTAACGCAAACTCAGTAGTTCATTCTGCTTGAATGCCTTGAGTTGCAGCATTTTACTTGTTTACTCAATGCTGTCATTATGACTGTCTCCATTATTTTATAATATTCCCTATGAGTTGTCCTTTCTCTGAACTCCTTTTTTTAACTTTACATTATTCTGTATCTTATTCTTTTATGAATAATAAAGATAATAATAAAATCTAATAAATAAATGTTTTAATGGAAAATTCATTTCATAAACCACTTTAGTTAAAAGTTTTACATTTACAAAAAAGTGAGCAGACAATATCTAACTCCCAAATACTCTCTACACCTCGCACAAAACACACACTTTCTCAATATTTTGCTTTCAGGAGTCTCATTTCTTTACTGTTCTATATATAAGTGTTTCCCATATTATAGCTTCCATTAATTATATTGCCATTGATCTATATTTCTTAATAAGTCATCCTATCCTCTTAATTTTAATAGGACAAATTATCACAAGGTAATATGAATGTAAAAGAAATCTCTTTAACTTCAATGCTGTATCTTTTTGTAATATACTTCATTTATTTTTTATATATTAAGGTTTATTTCAAAAACGTATCTTTTTGCATATAGAATGACTATCTCTAATTTCAACTTTGCAAAGATTTTACACACATTTTCATTTTTAAAAAATTTACCTTTATTTAGATATTTGGATAGTTGGGTTTTTGTCAAGCATCATAAAAAAGTCACAGAATAACACTGACAAATTTTATTAATAATAATTTTTGCTCTCTCATCTAAGGGTTGTCTATGGAGAGGAGAGTCAACTTCAGGCCATGGCAATCACCCAGAAATTCAAGCACATTTAAGGCTCTGTATAGATTGTCTCTACTCACTGAGGCTGGTCCTAGAAACAAACCCAAAATCACCTCAGGAAGCATATATTCCACCCTCTTGATAGCAAATGTTACTCTAAATGAAGTGAGGCCATGTAGTTATATCCAGGGATGACTGTATCTAGATAAAACTGAGTATTTGCAGAAAGAAAATGTAATATACCACTTCAACAAGAGTTTTTGCAACGCTATTCAAAAATCAAAAAGCTCTAAAGTAGAATACTAACTAGTTTTATATCAGTGAGAATGATATATTGATTCTTTTTTTCCCCATAAAAAGTAGTTACATATGGAGATTAGGATCAATTTTTAAATTGCATTTGGGGTTAAGTGGATTTGAAGACTGGCCTAAATCCAAACCACCATGGATCTAATTATTTAGTGTTCCACTTCAGGAAAAGTACAACCTATAACATTTTTGAGGGGGGAATCTGACATTTTTGAGTTAGACTACATACACTGGTATACATTTTACAGACATCCCACAGGATATATAGAATTTTGTTTTTGATTGAGATGATAGAAGCTTGGAATAACATGTAATTTTATCTATGTGTGCATTTCTAAAAAGTCTACATAAAAATATAGCCTTATTTCACATATAATTTCAAAATTTATTCCTTGAATTCTATATGAATGGCTATGTACAATTTACATATAAGATACTAACTTCATACAATGGTTGGGTTCCAAAGCATCCCATAAGGGCTCATGTGTTAAGGACCCAAACCTCAAAGGATCATTGTGCAGTGAGGAGTGTGGGGTAAATGATCACATTATTAAAATTCTGTCCCAAATAGGTGAATCCACTAATAGGTTTACATTCTGCTGGGCTATTGAGATGTAATGGAAGAAAAGGAGAAACCAAGGAAAATGATGTGGGAACTCTCATGCAAACTGTCCCCGGCTTTGTAGTACTTTCTCTTTGCCCATATGGCTATATGAGGCAAGGCGTTTGGATGTACCAAATAAATCCAGTTTGATGTACCAAAACAACCCATGTTGTTGAGGAGAAGCATAGTCACATGGCCAATGATAAAGATTCTGAAACCGTTGATGTAATGAACATTTCCAAATTTAACTCGGTTTACTCGCACATTTGACTAAAGAACAGAGATCTAGTTCACATTTGCATTTTCACATTTTCATTCTGGATTTATGGTATGTAATAAAAGTTAATGGAGCACAAACTGACAAGCTGGAGAGAAGGCTGAGTGTGTAGGGATACTCAAAAGGCTCTGAGTTTGGTTCCCATTACCCCAGTGGGTAGCTCACAACAGCCTCTAATTCTATCTACATAGACAGATCCTATGCCATTTTCTGGCAGGCAAAGACATGTGAACTCACATTCCCATACACACAAACACAAATACACGTTAATAAAAAAGGATAAAAATAAATCTTACATAATATTATAAAAACTATGAACATGCTGCATTGAGAAGATTATATTTATTTCGTCTGTGCTTTTCCTGACTATATTTTGGTTTCATTTTTCTTAATTCCTACCTTTGAGCATTTATTTGTTATACTATCATTACACACATATATGGATACAGGCAGGCACACACACACGTACACACAGACAATAACACAAGCAAAACTCTGTTGTAAAATAAAAAAATAAATAGATAAATAATATACTCATTGGACACAGAGGAAGGGGTGGTATGCTATGGATATTGTGAAATACTGTTTCCTGGCATTGCTGTTGCTCTCTTAATCTCAAAGTAGCTATTAATACCTAGAATGCATTGATCCCATCTATTGGGCCATCTTTTTGAGTACAGAGGATTCTCTCCATTTCCTGAAGACCTGTAAGTAGTTAATTGCTGATCTAACAGAGACAGGCACTCTTAAGTGGTATAGCCATACTCCTGTGCATAATTCTAAGGGAACTAATTGAATCAGACATGAAAGAAGAGAAAGTACAAAGACTAGTCCTTGAATTAGTAAGGAATGAAAGTAATGGGAATTGATTATGAGCAGAATAAATTAAATGCATGAATACAAATATCATCAATCCAGTATTGTTATTTTATTTTTATATTACTTTATTTTTTAGCAATACATGCTAATAAAATAATTTTAAAATCTATTTATGTTTATTTTGTGAGGTATATTTTTGTACATATGTGTGTATGTATAGAAGTAGTTTAAATTTATATGAAATTATATAAGTATATTATATTCAGAGATATTTACAATCATGTTAACAATAAACTAAAACACATTGCAGTATTTTGGATTGTGAATTTGAGGGGATATTTTCTAATCTTTGGTTGCTCTTTTTTTCTTTGGAATTATAGCTTTCTGCACTTGGAAGTTCTTCAGAATATTAATTTGAATTAAGTTTAGATTTTATAAACTAAATCACCCATACACCGTAAACTTCACCATGCTATGCATTTCAGATTCGTTTTCTCAATTTCAGTTGCTGATGGGTGCCAAGCTCATTCTACAGTGAGGCTTGCTTTTGCGTCAGTGATATGCCTTTGGATATAATATGCAACATGCAGATTCTGATCCAAAAATACCTAAAGATATATGAGTCCTCACCAAGTTTTAAATTGCTACTTTAATTGGAGCAGAAAAAAAAATACTTTCTGCCAGTTATGGTAATAAGTGCTTATACGAACTAGCTTCATATTTTAAATGTGTTCTGGAGATGGCTTATTATGGTTATGGGCTTATGCTAGGCTTCTTCCCCGCTGGCCTACACCTTAATTAATGGATGGTTTTGATGACAGCGGGTAGCATATAGACAGAGCTGTGTTGTGTACACACATATGAACACACAAACTCCTCCAATGTGTTCTCTTCAGCAATTTAGCATCTGTGAGACATCAAAGTAGCCAGCTTTACATTTGAATCCCACCTAATACTTGATGCTGAGGCATGATACCTTTTGCCACCAATTTCTATGTTGGAATATGAATATTTATGACTAGTGTTTAATTTTCATGTGCAAGTATACCTGTTTTCATCTTTTCTTGGAAATACACATAGACGCACAATACTTGCTAAGGTAGTACAGAGAAAACCTTTGTCTTCCTCGTTCAATTTTCCAAATAAGTTTTGTCTAAAGTGGTTCATTTATCTCAAGTTTACCATAATTGATAAATTGATAATCAAATTCTGAGAAACCTTGTCTGTCTGTACCATTTTGGTGTACACCCCCTTGGTAATGCCACAACACACCAGACAGATTAAAATATGTGCTTGTTCATGGAGACTGCTTTTTCATTTTCCGGTTACCCAGATCCAAATAATCACACAGAAACTATATTCTTTACAACGTTGTTTGGGCAAGGGCTCATGTATACTCCTAGCTAGCTCTTATATCTTAAATTAACCCATCTTTATTATTTTATACTTTACCACGAAGCTTGTGGTTTATTACCTTATGCTTCTTGGGTGGCTACATGGCATCTACCTGACACAGCCTTCTTTCCTTCTCTATTTCTGCTGGATTTTTGCCCTTGCTATATTCTATCCTGCCATAGCCCAAAGCATCTTCTTTATTAACCAGTAGTAATAAAACATATTAAGAGCATACAGAGGGGAATCCCACATGTTGTGCTCTATGCTCAAAGACACAAGCATGCATGCTAGTATATTAACTATATACTGTAACAACCTAGTCTCATGAGGACTATAAAGGATCCAGAGCTTACAGAACTAAACAAATCACTTCTGATGTCAGCACAACAAGGGTCTCAATAGCCTCTTGGGCTATTTTGAGGATCTTTACTCATATTTTTTATTTTTGTGATTATTATAGAATTACATCATTTTCCCTTACCTTGGATCCCTTACAAGACTCCCAAATATGCAGTCATCCTTGCTGTCTTTCAAACTCATGAGCTCTTTCCTCACTGACTGTTACCACATGTTTACACGCATATGTATATACATATATATTTCTAAATGAACACTTAAACATATTCAGTCTATATAATTATACATTTATGTATGGTTTCAGGGCTGGCCTTTTGACATTCAACAAGCTGTTAGTGTGTTCAACCCTGTAGATGATCATCTCTTCCACTACCAGCTTTTCTTGGTTGCCCATTGTTGTTTGTATAGGGTTGAGGTCTCATTGACCTTTCCCCATCCACATTAGCATAGTTATTGATATTGTCCTTTGTTCAGTTCATGATTAGGCAGGTGTGTTGGTGAGAACTCAATCTTTCTGTTCCTTTTATTTTTAACAATAATACCCCTGAGAGTTAGGTATGTCTTCAATATCTGCATCTTAAATTGCAAACAGAAAGCAGACGGAGAAACGGAAGTGGGGCAAGACTATGCTTTCAAATCCTGCTACCAGTGATATGTTTTTTAAACAAGGTTGCACTACCTCCCCAAACCTAGCCTCCAACTGAAGGCCAAGTATTCAGATACATGAGCCCAAACCCAAGGAGACATTACACATTCAAAAACATCACAACATGAATAAACGAAAGAGATGGCCAGAAAATGAACACACATCTATGTTGATAATTCTCAGTTTTCTTCAATAAATTCAGTTGCCTATTAAAATTGATAGAGTCTTTCTTGGATGTAAGGAAATATATTTTGTGAAAATTAAAATCATCAAATTGATTGAAGACCAGAACAATAACTAAGAAAGCAAGATTGGTTTAGCAATTTTAAAAATACTGTCTGGATGCAGAGTACATTCAATTCTGAATAAATAATCCACAATATTGGTTGGGCTTCCCCTGATTCTTATAAACTGCAGATAGAATTAGCTGAATTTATTATAACCAGAGATATTCTGAACTTTCTGAGGCAGATATTGAAGATATTCATTTTAAACTTTAAATATTCTCATTCACATGCTAGAATTTTAAAATACACTAGCATTTATCATTTAGCAAAGCATATTAATTATATCCACTTAATACTTTAATAAATCTATCATTAAATAAATTGAGTTCTGACATTGTGAAATGGGCATAAATACCTGTCTACTGCCATAGCACAGGCTTTTCATCACATTAATGGTTTCAAATACAGTACCTGCTCCATCTCATCTATGTTGACCCTGCCTGTGATTCATCGTGTTCCCATGCTCAATTATTTTATTCAGGACAGCGACTTGCTACTGTAAAGTTAAATTTATCAGAATGGACAAATCTAGGAGGGCATCTCATCCATCAATCTCCTGATTGGATTACATTTGAGATAATCCTATTTATAAACACCTGCATGAAAAGTGGTTCCAGAACTTTCCTTGGCAACAATTAAACCCCTTGAACCTTTCTACTGTCAAATATCTTTAAGAATGTTTCTCCAGATGCAACTTGCTACAAACACAAACAAAAAAGCATTCAAGAATATCAAGTTTATCTGAGATCACTCTTGATAATTGAGTAGTGAAGTCAGCTGTGTCCCAACTTATGTTGTAAAGAATTTTTCACTGTTCAATATATTTAACTTTCAACTTTTGGACAGACTTTGTTTAGGAGAACATTTAGATTTAAAGAAAAATGAACTAGATACTTGAGATTCTTGATGTACATCATATGTCAGCAGATTCCCATGCTGCTATCATCTCATATTATTATTGGACACATGAGACAAATTCTGTGCAGATTTTGATTGATTTTTATTCTTTAGGCATTCTGAATTATGGGAAATCAATTTTCACATTTTTTACATTATTCAAAAATTAAGTTGTTCTTAAAAATGTTCTAATTTAGTTTCAAATTAATTTTAAAGTCAATAAAAGAAATGCATATATTTGTCTGTATATGTATACATACATACACACATGCATATATGTATATCTCCCTTTCTGTTGCACCCTTATTTGCATGTACTGTTGATGTGGGATTCCCCTCTGTATGCTGTGAATACTAATGGTTAATTAATAAAGAAAACTGGGTTGGCCGGATAGGGTAGAATAGAGCTAGGTGGGGAAAACTAAACTGAATGCTGGGAGAGAGGAGGCACAGTCAGAGAGAAGTCATTGAGCCGCTGTCAGAGACAGACATGCTGAAAATTTACTGGTAGGCCACAACCTCATGGTGATGCACAGATTAATGGATATGGGTTAAAATAATATATAAGAGTTAGCCAATAAGAAGCTAGAGATAATGAGCCAAGTGATTTAAATAATATAGTTTCTGTGTGATTATTTTCGGCCTGAGAAGTGGGGAACCAACAACATATTGTTGTACTTTTAGGTACATGGACTATTTTTAGCTATATTTTAGGGGACATATATCTTTATAGAATCATGTATGATACTCACTACATTTCTATGAATGCTAGAATAGTATTTTATTTAAACACTTAAGTCATTAAATTTTTCAGTATCTCATTATTTCTTCATTCATTCCTCATACAATTAATGTTTAAGGATATGTTATTTGCAAAATGAGATGCTTTCTTTGAAAACAAAAGATGAAATTATGTATTTTATTTATATACTGTCTTGAATAAATTTTGCAAATGACCCAAAAGTGATTGCTAAAATATAGACTTAGCATGTTCTCCAAAAATAGAGTTTAATAGCATCCAAATTTTAAAATATTATTGAGCTGTAACTTCTCAAAGTTGATGATATAAGAATTCAAATTTGAAATTTCAACAAATGGAATGGAAAAATTTCTTTAACATCAACAGTATAGTATCAAACCAAATATTGGTAAGTTTCCTTTTTAAATAAAAATTCAAGATAGAATATGGAACATGGTCCAGGAATAGAGTTGTATGAGGAATCTGTGTCTTGTGAGGAATCTCCAAGAAAATAACACAAGAGTCTTGTGACTTCCATTTCTTCAAATCCAGAATTGTTCTTGGAATTTATTTTGTGCTCCAGCAAGTATAGTAGATAGGAGTGAGTTTACTTCATACAATTCAATATAGCTGGCTGTTGTTATTTCTTTATGTGCCTCTATGGAATAAAAAAATAAAAGCCTGTTTTTGTTGTGTATGGCTTGCTCATCAAGTGCATCTTGTTCATCAAGCGTTGCTTGCCCACAACCTTGGCTTGTTATTTATTGGTTCCATTCTGTCATGTCCCAGCACATCCACAGAGGTGGCACTTGGACAGGGACCTAAAGGCAACTACAGGATAAGAGTGTGAGGACCCTCACAGAAAATAATATGGAAGAAACCAGGGAAGACTTTGTTTTATGTGGACCTCATACATTATTTTATAATGAAAAGAGGAGCATCAATGCAAAGATTATGACTACCAGATTGCTTGCAAGTTGTTTATAAGGCATGGTTTGCAGAAAGAATTTTAGATGAAGAAGAAAGGGACAGAGTTCAAAAGAATATCGAGAAGGGATATAAAATGGAGCAGAGATTCCTTTTCAATTTTGTGTTGCTTGGGCATTAATTTGGACTGTTGAGGATGATGAGGATATTAATAATGAAGATGAGATGGTTAATTCCTTGAATGAATATAAACCAGATGATCAGACTTGAAAACTGGTTAAAGAGACAGAAGAAAGAATGAATGAAAGAAAGAAAGAGAGGAGAGATTTACCACAATTGTGGTATTCTTTTCTGTATGCAATAAATATGTTTTATTACTTTTGGTTATAAAGAAGCTTCTTTGGTCTATGGTATGGCAGAATATACCCAGGCTGGAAGAAATATACAGAGAGAGTAGGCAGAGTCAAGGAGACTCCGTATAGCTGCCAGAGGAGACAGATGCCAGTCAGAGACTTACCGGTAGATCACAGCCTTGTGGTGATCCATAGATTAATAGAAATATGTTAATTTAAGATGTAAGAGCTAGCTAGAAAAACACTTAAGCTATTGGCCATGCAGTGCTGTAATTAGTATAGCTTCTGTGTTATTATTTGGGTTTGGGAGGCCAGGCAAGAATGAACAGTCTTCTCTTACACAATAAGGAAAAGTTGAAAATAAAAACAACATTCCCACCAATAACAATGCCAGAATTGATTGCCTCAGCACTGATACTGGTGCCTGTTTTAGACAGATATCATTTATTGCCTGAAAAACACAATGAAGCATGGGGTGGGGAATTTGATAATTCTCTCAATTTTTTGATGAAGATTTAGGAGAGCCTATGCAAATCCTAAGTTTTCATAGTCAAGCTAGAATATGACAGGGAAATGAGATTTGTCTATCAATTCCTCGCCAGCCTCATGAGCTGTGCTTGATATTTGCAATTTACTAATTAATTTATTTAAAACTCTAGAAGGAAAGTTGGCATTGGACACTCTCATGTATTATCTTCAGAGGCAAGAAAATAATTACAGCTATTTGAATCCAGACTATAAGAAACATTTGTGTAACATGTAGACCCTTGATTTCCTTTAACTTATTTTCCCCATTAAAATGCCTCATATAGGTTTTATATATAGCACAAGAAGATAGAGCTTTGGAATGGATCTATTTACAATATAAGAGCCATAAAATACTGCTTACTTTACTCTTCTTGATCAATTAATAAATCAGGGAGGACCTTATGTCAACAATTATATGTATTTTATCCTTGCTAAATTATTTTCCTCTTATCTAACAATCCATTTTTAAAAGCATTACATAAGTCTATGGATTCTCAAATTTCATTTGCAGATTTCTCCTAAACGATAGAAAATCATCCATCTGGTAAGCTATGGAATTTTCTCATACCAACAGAATTTGTAATTGAAAAATATGTTCAGCTATCTCCCATTCCACAGTTGGATACTTATTTTATTTGTGGCTGATATCACTGTATTGGAGTGATTTGTGGTCCAGATATTCTTTGTTTTTGCTCAGCCCAATAGAAGGAACAGGATGTTTTTATTCCTCTATTACAGTTTATTCATAAACCCTCAATATTGTCTCAGATTCTGCTTATGTTGTAGGATTATGTCAGTAAGCCTTATATTCATGCACATTATAACTTGCATCGTATTTTTGCAAAATGAAATAAGCAAGAGAATACAATATCCTGGCCTCGTTTTACTTCTCTGGAATAAAATTGGGAAGTGGTATAGATCTGCTGAGACATTATGATTTCCTCTCTGACTCTTCTGGGCACAGGCTATCGAGGACAGTGGCAGAGGTTGAGGCAACAGTGGAAGACACCAGAAAGAGAGCAAACATCCAGCTGAAGGTCAAAAGGAGGTGTCACCTATATCATAAGAAGTCAAGGCTGCCCACCTCCGGCAGATCTAAGGTCTTATGCACAAAGAGAGGGGTTATTCCATGAAATGCTCAGAGCCTATGTCACCCTACAATCTCTTTCTGGTGGCTCTAGCTGCTTTAAGCTTTGTATTGTGGGGAGTGCCTCTGAATGTATCCGTCTTACTTTCCTCATTCTCCTTTGCTTCAACTTGTAGATTGGGTGGATCCAGATCCTGAAATTTTTGCTCATGACTCTGTGTTTATTACTGGACCTTGAGACTGTAGTAGAATCATTCATTCATCTGAAGAAGCTGCTGCATCTGCTTTTATTCTTGGGATTTGAATCACTTTCCATGTGAATAAGCTGCCATAATATTTGTGTTCCTATTAAAGGGCAAAATGAATTTATGTTCTACAATAGCCCAAAACTACTAATTATATGGGTCTCTATATTTTCTCTAGCTATTTTCTAGATCAATCAGTGATTATTAAACAAACCCCACCCCACCCCACCCCAAAAATGAGGGTCTCTGTCTAATTTTAGTGACACAAAAGTATGCATTCAGAGTGAAGCAAACTTTTGAACAGGGATTACAAACACTGCTCTTTAATTTGTTCTGGTGACATTACTCTCATGGATATTTTAATGGTTTTTAAAGCACGCCTACTTTTTTATCATTATTTCTTAACTACGGAGGTTCACTTTTAGTCCTTCAGATTGTTCTTTCTTGGTTATATCACTAGCTTTGTTTTAACTATTACTTATATATATATATTATTATATTTCTCCCCTTGAGTTTTATCTCTCCAAACATGGTCGTCCTCTATTTCCTTCTAACTCATGACCTATTTTTTCCATTAATTCTGCTGCATATAGTGATGGTGCTTCATCTAAATATAATATCTCCATGTTTGCAAGGTATATGGTAAGGTTTGAGTTTTGAACTAATTGAAGGCTGACATATGAGACCAAACAGCATTGGATAAGTACTTAAACAATATCATAGGATTTGAGAAGCTTCCTTCTCAACCAAACTACATAATTTATTAGAAATTTTATGGGACACTCTGCTCAGTAGTGTTTCTGAATTTTATATTACATTTTATCATGTATCTGACATATCTATTATCAGATATTGGCTGGTTACTCCCACAAGCTTGTGCCAACATTACATTAGCAAAGAGGACACCATTGTTGTTTCAAAGGTTTGTGACTGTGTTGGTTTACCTTTCTCTTTAGGTAGTATGAAGAGTACCTTCCCTCACCAGGAGAACTAACACATAGGAACGGTGGCCCTAGGAATATCATTGTAAAAACAACCACCCTACGGAAAGCAATCCATTTTCAATATGAGAATAAAATGAAGGAAAAGCAAATTCAATCAAGAAAAAAGTTTACTTTAAATAAGTAATGGCTTTTATAACAAAACAATCATTTATTAGGATGAAACAGATTGTTAAAATTAAATCAGAAGAAAATAAAACAAAGAGCACAATGACACAAACCACTTGTATAACCACTATAAACTGTTTCTCCCGAATCCTTTGTTTAGATGTTTGGTTTGTCGATCTCACATAAGTTCTGAGAAATCCAATTCTGCATTCTGCTGGTTTCTATGCTGACAGGTGTGTGATATACTAGAATGGAAATAGTTTACCATTCTTCCCCTTGCTTAGACCATGGCCCAAGTCAAAACATACATGTGACAATTCACAACGGCCTTTAGCAGCAGTTCTAAGGGCATATGACACCTTCTATTGATCTTCATGCTTGTAGTACACATACATATTTACAGACAAACTGCTTACACATAGAACATAAATAGAATTAACTATTAAATAAATAAATATACTGTGTCTCATTTGTGGTTGATATTTCTTTCTTTTTCTGAAGAAAATCTATTTTAGAATTCTTAATTGTAGATAATCTCAGGAATCTTGAAGAGTGTGAGTTTTAATGAGAATGTCCCTTATAGACACATGTACTTGAATACTTGAAGCCCACTTGAGCTGCAGTTTGGATACACTTGGGGTACATGGCCTGTTAGAAATGATTGGCATTGAGGATGGGTTTTGAAAACTTAGGTCCTCAGTCCACTCCCCGGTTTCTCTCTCTAATGTATGCTCATAGTTTAAGATGTGAACTTTCATCCTGTTGCCCAGCCGTCATGCCTGCTTGCTACCTGCTGTCTTTTACCTGATATTATAGACTCTAACCCTCTGGAACCTTAAGGCTAAATAAACTCTTCAAGAAGTTGGATTGTTCATAGTGTTTTATCATAATCAGGTGTTAGTAACTAACAGAGCAATCTGTAACATTTTGTGGTGCAGAAAAACAAAGTTGTTCTGCCTTCAAATTTCTCTGTATAAAAGCAAAATCCCAAATAAAAATAAAATGTATAATGCCACAAAGCATTGAATGAGCCAATATGAAATTCTAAAATACCCCTTTCTTCAATTCTATCTATTCCCATGTTTCCATTTAAATAAAAAGCATATGGTGCTAGCTGAAATGTGGAAGATAAGAATTTTAAAAATAAAAGGAATAAAATGACTCTAATAGCTTCCTTAACAACATAACCATTCCCTGTCATCTTGGGTCAAGTTGCTGTGGATGACTAAAACTCTGAATGAGTTTCATCTTCTGGCCATGCTTGCTGAAACTGTTACCTGAGTAGTTTGGTTCAATGCCAAATCTAACAATTAGTTGATTAAGTTAACAAGTAATAGTAGAAGCCAGCAAGAAAACTTTTTTCAAGAGGCCACATTAAGAAGAGGAATAAATTAAGAGTCCAGTGATCTCACAAGTCTGTCTTCCATTTACTTGAATACTGAGATGAGGATCAAGCATAACTAAGCAGTCCTCATGTGTGGTCCCACACATCATTAATCAATCATTGTGTGTGCTCTAGTCTCTCCTCCAAGGTGGTCTGACAAGTTGTCAGAACTGGGTAACATTTTTTCTGGGAGACAAGCTACCCTCTTGCTCTTACCAAGTCCCAGCCTTTCCCTCCTTCCAGTGTGAGAAGCCTGGGGGAGTTCATATATTGGAGTGACGTCCATTGTTTAAATAGTTAACTGATGAGGGAGATGTGTCTTTTTTAGGATACCTACTTTTCTGCCAAAATGGTTACATACTGAAAATCTTATAATACAATTTTGATAATATGAGTAACTTTTAAAAAATCAAGTCTTCTCCTTGCTATGACTGCTTTCCTTACCAAAGGCAATTGTGAAGAATTCATTTTTGTTCCTTTCTCTTTCTGCTTTTGCTTTGATTCTGTTGTTGTTGTTTATTTCCTTGAAATAGAAAAGTTAAATGTCCTTTATTGTACAAGAAAATACAGCACTTTATCAAATGTTCTAACATAGTGTGAAATACCACATGTTCTCTCTTTTAAAAAAAATTAGCAACACTGGGAAAAGAGGAAGGTTGGAGACATAGGAATTCTGGGAAAATAATGTAATAAATGAGTGAAAGGGAGTAAGAATTAAGGCATAAATAAGAGAACTGGGGAAAACAGGGAAAGAACACATAAAGAAGGTCCACCAAGATTCATTTTAAATAAATACACAAGTAGTAAATGGAAATTCGATTATTACAAACAGCTTAAGCTTATTCTGGGATAAAAATATAAATAAGTATAAAATCTTGACTCGTGCTCTCAGTAAAACAGTAAAATGAGGACATATTTACATATCTCTGGCTCTAACACTTAGGAAAAGGCATGGATGGAAAAGAAATACAACGCTCACACATTACAGGTACAAGCAGCTGACTTACAGGAGTACACAAAACCAAGCCAATGAAATGGCTCAGTGGGGAAAGGAGCTTGCTTCCAACACTGAAGACTTGAGTTTGACTCCTTGAGACTCTTGACAACTGTCCTCTGATACTTAAAGGAATGGTGCGGTATTTGAACACCACTCACTAAACAAACAACAAACAAGCAGACAAATAAGAAAAAGGATAAAGGAAAAGGAATGAAGGCACAACAATTCCTAAGCATGAATATACATGATTTATCATTCTCAAATATGTGCAGAAAGTTAAATGGAGAAAAGAATTATTTTTAAAAAAATTGCAAAAGTGTGTTCTTTATTATGTCATCTGATCGACTATCGATAAGTGTCTACAAAACATGAGGAAAACTGTGTTACAAAGATTTTGTGATCTGTGCACCTAACACTCAATAAGCAGAGGCAGGCAGATTTCTGTGGGTTCAAGGCCAGCCTGGTCTACAGAGAAAGTTCCAGGGCAACAAAGGCTGTCCTATAGAGAAACCCTGTCTTAAAAACTGAACAAACACAAAAACACATGCTTCCTGTCAGCCCTCCCCCAATAGATCAAGCCACAAAACCATCACCCACCTTCAGAGGGCCTAGTTCGGTCCCATGCAGGTTCCCCAGCTGTCAGTCCAGAGTTGGCAAGCTCCCGCTAGCGCAGGTCAGCATTCTCTGCGGTTTTCCTCATCATGATCTTGATGTCCCTTGTTCATACGATCTCACTTTCCTCTCTTCAACTGAACTCTATGTGCTCAACCCAGATCTTGGCTGTGGGTCACTGCATCTGCTTCCATCAGTTACTGGATGAAGGTTCTACGATTCCAATTAGGGCAGTCATTAATCTGATTCTAGGAGAAGGCCCATTCAGGCACCCTCTCCACTACTGCTGAAGAGTCTTAGCCAGGGTCATTGTTGTGGATTCGTGGGAATTTCCCTAGCATCAAGTTTCTTCCTAACCCCATAATGACTCCCTCTATCAAGCTATCTCTTTCGTTGTACTCTTGCTCTCTATCCCTTCCCCAACTTGGCCTTCTGGAGCCCTCATGTTCCCATCCCCATCCTTTCCCTTCTACCCACTCCCAGCCCACCCAGGACCTTATCCTGGATGCATGAGCTTCCTTTTTGGAGTCCATTCCCTATGGACTTTGCTTAGCCTTGATACAGAGGCTAGGGGCTTAATCTTAATCCTGTCTCAACTTTGTATATCAGATGTTGTTGACTCCCCAAGAAAGACCTTACACCCCATAAGGAATGGATGGGGAGTGTGAAGGGTGGGAAGATGGGGCAGTGGGGGAAGAGGAGGGAGGGTGAAGTGGGGTTGGTATGTAAAATAAAAAAAATTAATAAAACAAACACCAAAATTCATGATCTATAGTAGAAATATAAAATAATTACATACTATATATTCCTAAGGGAAATATTTATGAAAATACTTTGAATCAATTGTTACAGGAAGTGTGAATAAATCTCTGTAAAACATTCACATGTCAAGAACATTCTGGAAGTTGAAGTGTTTTTCTATGTGTATCAATGATTACAGTATCTTCAGTCAGAAGAGAAGTTAAGAAAGGCATTTTCAATTTTCTAAGACACCCCTCCCCCAGAAAATACTCTAGGCATCACTGTGCTTATTCGTGAGCTTAGACTAGAAGAGTATCCTTCTACACAGAATGAGGATTGAGTGAATAGTCCAATGGCCAGGAGATTGCTAGATGCAATCAATAGTTTTTATTTAAGGAAGGAAACTGAGAAAATACAATTTTTTTCTATTTTTTAACAGTTGGCTTTTAGAAATAACCAGACACTATCTTTCCTCTGCCTTTGTTTTCTGTACCCACAGGAAGTCTCTCTATGCATAAAACAGTAACACCCACCCAACAGATTTGCTGTGAAAACTGAAATAGATAAATCCAATAATAATGCTCAGCTTGTATTTAAGACTTAAACCTTTTTCTAATGACAGAATCTCATACTGTAACTGTTATACAATGTTCTTACACAGGTCTTTCAGTTTCTATTCAGTAAGTAAAATATATACTGTTCTGAAAACGTAAGTGAAAATAGAAAAGAAACCTAAAAAAGATAACATATTATTGGAATACCATGACCTTCAAAGATAGTAAAATTTTCCTCAGATTCTCCAATTCACCAAAAATATAACATGTAATTATTCTATTGTAGAATGCTGTGCTGTGATATTTAAGCATTCTTTATAAATAGCTCTATGTTTATTGGGCAACTTCACATACCAACTTGGAATCATAGACCATTAATTTTCATTTCCTTGACATTTTGTCACTGTGCTTTCATTTCAATGTTTATGAGTTATATGATAGGAAGTAAATATAAATAGATACCACTTTAGAAAAGATAAGAATATACAAGAAACAGGAAAACTAGGTCATACTTTTCTTAAGGTCAAATCATAAAATATATTTATATTTTCTATGAACAGCAACAAGGAAAGAGACAAGAGAAATGTCAAGGAAAATTTCAAAATTTACAAACCACTATATAGAACAAACTGGAACCTTCAGAAAGGTTGGACTGATGACTCAAGGACACCAAAATACATTAAAGTAGAGCTCAAGTTGATCTATGAATGCTCAATATATATATATATATATATATGTACATATATATATATGAATGCTTGTGTTGATAATTTCATTATTATCATTTTTACATGTGGATTATAGTGGGAGGGTATGATCATGTTTATATGTGTTTGGGGA
The DNA here is from genome assembly GCA_004026605.1 of Ondatra zibethicus. Taxonomy (NCBI): domain Eukaryota; kingdom Metazoa; phylum Chordata; class Mammalia; order Rodentia; family Cricetidae; genus Ondatra; species Ondatra zibethicus. Next base: position 14,133 of record PVIU01012971.1, on the reverse strand, counting down.
TGTCTATGTCTATTTATGTGCATATATATGTGGAAGTCTAACCACCTTCCATTTTAGTTACTGAGATGTGGCCTATTACTGACCTGATGATGTTTGCTGGTTAATAAGCCAGTGATCTGTCTGCATGTTTAACCCTCTTCAGCACCAGAAGCACAAGTGTTTTCTCCCATCTCAGTTCTTTATGTGGACAAGGGGGAACCATTGTAGTTCCTCACATTCAGCAAGAAATACTTTCCCAAATGTGATATCTTTTCAGACTCATTCTTAAAGAACAGTAAAGTACATTATAGATATCTCCAGTGTATAAGTTTTGTTTTAAAATAAAACAGATCCAATTTTCTCCTGGGGTATACAAATTATTCATATAAGCCGAAAGTTATGTTCTCGTGCATATACGTGAATTATTTTGTTATAATTGATGAAGTATCAGTACATTATTGTAACAAGGTACTATATTCTGTACTAATAGGATCAACATATCACTCTACTATCACTGGAAGAAACCAATGATAATTTAATCAGTGCTTAAGATTACAAACACTAAAGAACAGTGATTTTGAATTTACCTCTGCTGTATGATATCAGTCAAATATTCTCATGTCTCTTTTATATCTTTGCTCTCATTTACAAAATAAAAATAAAAGGTATTATACCCACAAATAAGTAGTCATCACCCGTAATTCAAGAACCTTCTTATATGGAATAGATGAAGACCACAACAGAACAATCAATGTGCAGAGTTTGTGTCCTAGATAAAACTGATACATCTACAACACAGTTCCCGCACCCAAAGTTCATGAACATTGTCGAAGATGGGGAGGAAAGACTGTAAGAACTAGAGACTCACAGACTCTTCTGTGAGATTGTGTATCCTAGCCACATCAGAACCTAAACCTATAAAAATCTCATCAATATGGCTTCCTAAATAGAACAGAAGGAGGATGAAATCAAAGAACACATCAAACTGCTATATTCATTTAGTCTCAAAGACATGTGTTGAATAAGAACAACAGACATGCTAAGATGGATGGGGAAAACCCACAAGGCTTAGGAAGAACTACAAACAGGTAAGGAGAATTGAGAGCAGAAGAAATAGTTTTTCCCTGGGAAGAACACACCAGTATTTTTACCAATACCAAATGTTTAGGCCTGAAAATTTATCCAACTTTCATACACACTGATAAGTTTGTAGATTTATAATTAGGGATATATTTGTGTGCACATGTGTAAATAGCAACAATAATGAGCAGTGAGGCCATTAATTAGAAATAGAGCAAATATGGCCATATGAGACAATTTGGGAAAGGAATATTAAGGAGGAAGGATGTGGTTACTATTTCCATGATTAAAAATAAAATTTGAAAAATGATTGTAATTTGATATACTAAGAGTGTGATTCTTATGATTATGAATATTAAAAGAGTCAATACACATGCTGCACTGACTAGTGAACAGGAAGTACACAGTACACATTGCCTACTACTCATCTATACACATTTATCCACTTGTAGTAAGCATTGAGTTCTACTATCTATACACAAATATATTTGTCCATAACCCTTATTGAATGCAAATCTTGGGGGGAAGTTTCCTCAATGATGTGTCTGTAGCATTTCCTTGACTATGTCTTTATCAATACTAAATTATTAAGAGATCTGGAAGGTTATAGCTCATGTGAATTCGGGAGACTATCTTCACCTAGTTAAATATGGACATATTAGAAGAGGTTGATCAATTAATATTTTTGTTCAATGAATTATATTTATATTATGTCAGCAAAGATATAATAGCAGCCTTATATAAAGGATTATTGATTATTTGACTTTTTAGACAATATGACAGAAACAAGACAATAAAAATATTCTATATGGTTAGTAGAATAAAATAATATAATACACCTTTTTATTGCTGCAAAACCACCTTGTCTCTTGGAGAAACATCTTCTTCTTTAATAACCTTTTTATGTAGCTGTGTGACCAGGCATTCATTATTATATTTACTTAATTCTTTCTTTGGTACTTTCAAAAAACAGTGAATAAAAATGTTTTTCACATTTTTGTAAAAATTTGAAGAGAAAAGATATGGAGAAACTTCCTGGACACACTACAGAGCATCACTCTATTATTTACTTTGTTGTTATTTACCACACAAATATATTCAACATCTCTTACTTTTTTTCTCAAGACTAATGCTTTTAGTCTTTTAGTTTTCTCTTTGAATTTCTTTTGAATGTTTTGCTTTTGTTTTGTTTTGTTTTCTATATCTACTGTGACAGCATGGCGTGGTGTATTCTAGGAGATAACTGTTTAAAAGAGAAAGAAGTTTTGGTATAAAGCATATTTAATCCATGACTTTAATCCAGAAACCCAAGGCAGCAGAGGTGTGTTGCTTAAGCTACCTGTCACAACAGCCAGCAAGCAGACACAGAGATGAATGTAAAGAACAGAGAACATGAAACATTGTTCAAAAGTTTTCCGTTAGTGACATACTTACTCCAACTACCTGAACTTATATTGTATTCAACTCTTATGACCTAGGCACCTTTAAATGACAATATTTACCAGCTGTGGACTGTCTTCAATACAGGAACTATTTAGGATGACACTTCATGAGCAATCCAGAAGACACCCTAGTGCAAACTTTCTGTATCTTTAATCTAGACTCATTGTGAAGTTTTTCTGAGAGTTTATTTTATCTTATTGCAAGATCATTTAGCACATGCAAGCTAGATAATGTCTTTAAATAATATCTGAATAATATTTAAATATTTAAATAATATAATCTCAGACCAAATAAAGTCACACTGAATCTACACCTAAAATTTCTCATGAAGTCAAAGATTATGTCATTTAAGACATAATACTACATCTTTAAATATTTCTTGTCCTCTGTTAAACGTGCCTATACCAACCTCACTCCATTTTATAAGTGCAATGTGCCAAAATATTGCCACCTGATGCTGCTTTGACACATAGTCCAGCTGTTGTTGACTCGGCAGTCAGTTCTTCAAGAGTTCAGCTTAACACTTTCATGCTTCCTGCCCGTGCTGTTCTCTATGATTCTTTTCATGTAACTACTTAGGACAAAGCTATGAAATAAACGAACATTTCAGTAAAAGCTATATGTCTAGTACCTAGAAGATTATCTTATAACTGGTATGTAGTTTACAATAAATTAAGAAACTATCAAGATTTTCTAAATGAGGTTCATGTATTTCTTTATTCTGATTATAGAATAAGGGCAACATATCAATTCATGGATTTCAGGAATTTAAGAAAAACATATTTGACAAAAATAACATTTTAAATAATTAATTGTTCCCGCACATCACAGAAAATAGAATTATTGAAGTTTTTGATATATATCTTTTGTTATTACATCCAGCAGAACTCTTTTATGTAAATGGGAACAATGGAGTCACTGTAGTGTCAGGAAAACAAAAGTTATCTTACATATTTGAAGAAAAATTAAATAGATGAAATTAGAGTCTTACAAAGTAAACGAGTAGTGGATGAATTAGCATTAGGGAAGAACCTGCTTATGTTTCTTTGTTGCTAATTTCTATGTATGTAAGCATTGTCAGAGGATGGTCACAGCTCCCTGTGCAAGGAAGTAGGCAAATAACAGGAAATAATCAGAACCACTGTGATCCCTTTATGACTACTCAAGTATATGGTTTTTCCACTAAACCTGGTGGAAGATAAGAAAAACAAAACTCTTCCCCCTGAGTCTGCTTAAGAAGCTTAACAACTTTCTACAAAGACCAATGCAACAATCTGGATTTCATTAATATTTTTACTCTGTCTAGTCCTACAATGTCAAGACTATCTGTTAGTTATAAAACACATAAAGCACTATATGTCTTAATTTTAAAATTATCTTAAACAACCCTTATTCTTTCCAAATTTACCTCTTAAAAACTCATTTTTTTGGGTACAAACTTAACCAAGAAATACATTCTTAACACGTAGATAATATTACAATTGCGTTTCTGAAACTCAAGATGCAGCAGTCCATGTACAATAGAATTCATTATTTAAAGAACATAAAATGTGTGATTTTACTATTGATGTACTCTACATAAATAAATCAAGCACAAAATTGAATTGTGGGTCTCGAATATTAGGTTGCAATTCTAATAAATATATTAGATATATCAAAATATTTATATTATATATTCTAATATTTATATATTCTCATATAATAATCAAAAGACTTTTTTCTAAATAGTTTATTTATGATAACCATTCCAGTGCATGGAGTTCTTAAATAAATTAAGAAGTCTGAAGGGCATGAAGATTCCAGTGATTAATGGATTCTGTAGAGTACAAAAAGGCAGAGTAACAGTAAATGAATATTCAGCAGTCTCATAAAATTGTAAACAGAAAAATAGAAAGGAAAAGGGAAAGAAGAAGCATGAAGATGGTAAACCCTTTCTTCAAAAAAGTTAGGCAATATACAAAGTCTAAATTTCAGGTAATATTTCTAAATCAGTCTTTTCTAATTGGAGCTTAGAAAGATGCTTTAGAACACACACACACACACACACACACACACACACACACACACACTCATCTTTCAAGTTCCAAAACAAATGAATAATTAAACATAAAAAAATCATCATCAGTTCATTCATTTACTATAGAAAGAGAGAGACTGAGACAGAGAGAAAGGATTAGGGAGGGAGAGAGAGAGAGAGAATATAGAGAGACACACAACAGAGCAGGGAGAGAAAGAGAAAAGCTGTTCCTTTTTTCTCAATACTGCTGTAGTCCCATTTATACTATGTGTTTTTTTTACCTTATTAACTATTTTAATAGGTCATTAATCATTTAAAGTACATAGTCTTAAAATGATACATTAGATAAAATATTGTGCAAATGTAAATCATAAAGGGTTATAAAATATATGTGTTTTACCAAAAGCATTCTAACTTAAATGTTAATTTTATTAACTGCCTATTGTTCTCCAAATACAACAACAACTATAACAACAGCAACAATGAAAACAACCCAAAACACCAAAACCAAACCAAACCAAAACAAACAAACAACAACAAAAACAAAAACAAAAACCCAAACCTAAGGTCATTGGTTTTCTGACTGTAAAAGACCACTGCCAATACCTAACCAATAAGAACCTGATATATACTAAAGAGAATCATCATCTAATTATAGAACCCTTATGCCATTTTCAACAACAAAAGTCAGTCAAAGAACAGTCTAGATGCATTGATCTCTATGAAGGAAGAACGTATGTTACAGCACTATAATCTGCCAGAGCAATAAATGCTCTAGGGAACTAAGGAATGTATAGAGCTGTAAAAGTGCAAGAGAACCTCAATTGATTCTGCCCTAAAAATGTATACATACAAATACCACTATACACACTGAGCAAGTTATAGTCCTGAATTTAAGAATACACACACCACATACTCACACACACACTTCACAAAGCACCTTAAGAAATGAATTTGAAAGAATGCCACGGAGCTGGTACATGGGGCGGTACTGAAGGAGGAGAGGGAAAGAGTAAATTATGTGATTATATTATAAATCTAAAATATAAAAAACAACAAGTAATAGTGATAACACCTTGTAATCTTTTTCCCTGATGAAGGTGTCTCCATTTCACTAGAGACAATTGTCATACTTAGTTGAGGTTTGTTTACAGTCTCTTTAGGAATTACAGATAGTAGCAACAACCATTTAGAATCCACTCTGATCAATTTAGGAAAAAAAAAAAAACCCTTCCATGCTGATAACCACCATGAATGCTTAAAATGCGATTTTTTTCTAATGTTAAACATTTCAAATAGCTAAATATATGGGTTTGGAAAGTATTAAAACTGAAAGATTTATTTACTTTAATAAGTTTCCAGCAGTTACTTGGTAACCTGACGAGGTACACAAAGTGTCATCAGTACCTGGGAAAGATAACACCACATCATAAGCCCACAGATTTTGCCAATCACAGCTGATTTCCACACTTAGAACTATTCTGTACTCTCAAAGTTTCGCTGATCCCAGTTACTCGGATCTGGTAATTTAAAACTTTTCTTTGAGATTTTTGCAACTCAGTGATGCAGAAGACTTGGATCTGACAGATTTTACAATTATATTGATGAACTTGGAGAAAGACAAATAAGGGGATATGTTATTTAAAAGGGAGAAGATAGAAAACAGAATTCTAATTACACATGAAACATTTTTATATATAAAATACTTAAACTGTTTTTATTTATCTTATTCCAAGACCTTGTATTTTTTATTTGTTATTTATTTATTCTAGTCTCAGAGATCAAAAATCCAGAACTCACATAGACTCTTTACCAATGAACTACATACATTAACCCCAGAGATTTCATTTCAGACTTATACAAATATTATTTGGAAATAAGCTTAAAGTTTGGAATTTTAGGTAGTCAAAAAACAATGGTAAGATCTATAAATCTATCATGGCTGTACAGTTGTGAGCAGTATATTCCCACACCTGTCCCCCAACTCACTCCCTATCAACTATTCCAACACCTGTGCCATATAAAGTGAAATGCTGCTTTGGGAGCATAATTTTTCAACTATTAGCCACTTGGGCTCCCACTGGCTCTGTGGAAATCTAAGCTCAGGGCATCAGCATTATCAGTTTGGAGCAATAAATGCTCTTGTTGCTTGCTATATATACATAAGTAATGTGGTGAGAATCTGAGAGCTTCCATGCATTGTTTATTCTAAGGCCACTAACCCACTGGGGTCATGGACCCATCCTTCTTGCCCTTATCTACACTTAATTATTTCTGCTGTAAGCCCCACCTCTATTTAAATATAGCTGCATTAGTTAAGGTTTCCACATACAAATTTGACATAAGGGCACAAATATCATCATGGGATAGATGATGGAAGTACACACGGTGACTTTGGCCTGTCATCTCAGAATTTGGAAAGGCTAAAGCAGAAAAATGAGTCATTTAAAGTCAGTCAGGGAAACATAGTGTGTTAGAAGCCAGCCTGAGCTACCCAGTGGTACCATATTTGTCAAAAACCAAAACCTATTCAAAGAGTAGACTGTAAGATAAGACAGAGATGGGGGAAGTGGTTCAAAATTTTCCTTTAAATATTGCTTAAACCATGCAAATTTGAAAATATAAATAAAATACATTCTACTACCAATAAAGGAAGAACATTAAAAGTACCAGACCAGTGTTGAATATGGAAACAATTTACTTAACAAACCTTGTGTGCCAAGTGTTTTTATAACATATGTAGGATGGAATGAATTTTAGCAAAAATACTTTTCAGCTTGAACATATGGGTTCAGCCTTTGCTTTTTTTGTATATTCTATACCATTTACTTAAGTAAAACACACCACCAAAATAAAATCACAACAGAGCATAAAAATTGTGTTTTAATATATTTATACAACAATATCAGCAGCAGCCTTCAATACCTGAAAGGGTCAGCTATGGGTTATTATGAATCATACTAGTGAGGTTTTGTGAGTAAAATGACCTTTGACCAGATGTGGCTATTTGCTGTTTAATAGTCAAAACAGAGCCACAGTCCCTGCTGAGAACTGGCAGGAAATCACTGTACACTAGATTGGGCTATTTATTTCCCCTATCAACAGAGGCTGGGTGTGTCCTTGGTCAGTATAGTCCAAAAAATCATTACCAAACATTCATATTCTAAGATTTCTTGAATTAATGATTTGTGTTGCTTCCTTTTTCTTTTCTACATATTATTTTGAGCAAATTGTTCCAAGGACATAGACGGAAAATTAAGTTTAATTTACTTTTGGTCAAGACTGAAAACAAGAAACAATAATTATCTTTCTGTGTATCAGCAGAAGCATGAAAGTTGTGATTGACAGTTATGAGGTAATCCATATAATTTTATAAGGAAAAAGGGTGTCTGAAATAAAATCACCACTAGCAATTTTTTATGTTAAAAGCACATTCATGAAAAATGGAAGAAATTATTAATTCTTACTTTGTAAAGATATTCATACATAGAAATTAAACTTGCTTAACTTCACCTATTTGTAAGAGGGTAAAAAATATTATTTCTTTAGCATATAGCAGATTCTTTCATTTCCAGTAATCCTAAATTGATCATTCAAAATAGGAGGAAAATAAATACAAATCACTATAGCATTTTAATATATCATATGAACTTAAAACACAAGCCACGGAAAAATGTTCTTATAATCATTTTCATATGTTGACTTAAATATATGTGTATTTTAGTATATAGAATATATCCATAGGCATTTTCTAAATTTTAAATATAAGATGTATTTATGTTTAGTAAAATGCTTAATTATCTCATTTGTTTTTATAAGACAAACATTCAGTGTGTACTAATTTCCTTTGACTTTTACTTGAAAATTTGGAAAATAAATGGAAATTGTTATTGAATTTTAAACTTTTTTTATTGAAAAATATCTCTTCCCTCTATTCCTCCTTTCAGTTCTTTCCCATCATTCTGTGTAGTAATGAGGAGCGGGCCTGCTTTTCGTCCCAGCTGCCAGTCTCCCAGCTGCCCAGCTAGCTCAGTGGTATAGCATGAAACTCTTAATCTCAGGGTCGTGGGTTCCTGCCTCACATTGGGCGCCAATCTGTAGTAGTGAGGAGTGGGCCTGCTTTTCGACCCAGCTGCCCGGCTCCTGGCCATCTGGCTAGCTTAACCCCCAAAATAACCACACGGAAATTGTATTAAATTACTGCCTGGCCCATTAGTTTTAGCCTCTTATTGGCTGACTCTCACATCTTGATTTAACCCATTTTTAATAATCTGTATAGCATCACCAGGTCGTGGCTTACCGGGAAAGATTAACCCGTGTCATTCTCAGACAGGAGTTTCATGGCGTCTGCCACACTGCCTTCTTCCCAGCATTCCATTCTGTCTACTCCACCTACCTGATTTCTGCCCTATCACAAGGCCAAGGCAGTTTCTTTATTCACCAATGAAAGCAACACAAATACGGAAGAACCCTCTACACCAGTTCTGTCTTTCCTTAAAAATCAAACAGGCATCTAAGGGATAATAACAAAATAAATATAACATAATAAGTTAAAACAATCAGAATAGGACAATCCAGAAAGAAAAGAACCCAAGAAAAGATACATGAAACACACATACACTGAGAGAGAGAGAGAGAGAGAGAGAGAGAGAGAGAGAGAGAGAGAGAGAGAGAGAACGAGAGAGGGAAATTCTTTGGCATACTCAGGAATCCCATACAAACACACAATTGAAAGTCATGATGTATATATGAAGGAAATTTAAATACTATCCTTCTAAAGAAAAAGAATGATTCCATGGTTTAGTCTGCAATTACTTGTGTTCCATAGTCAAAGGTTTTTGTGGTTACTCTTTCATAATTTTCCTCATTTTTGTTTGTACTCACTGTTTAGTGTGTGTGTATGTTTGTGTATCATTTAGTATATAACATTTAGTATAAATCAACATACTTTGTGCCGTTAACCAAACCTTAGCAATCCAAATGTTTTATCTCTTAGTAATGGAATAAAAATTCAGAAAGATTAGAAAGTAGTTGTAGTAGATATGAAATAAAAGTATACTTAATATGTGAGCTATATGGTTTCATTGGGATCAGCTATCTTCCCTCTACGATATGCAGAATTTATAGCATATATGAGTAAATGATTCCAGCAAGACACTAATAAAAAAAGGAATGCATTCTTGTCCCTCATGATGAACACACAGTCATCTTGACATCAGCATCACAATGTGGCTCTTAAAAATGTATATGCTTGGAACAGACATACTTAATCAAACACTAGTTGCAGCCCAGAATTCTCTATTATAAGAGGTTTTGCAAGTGATCCTTAATTAAGGTGATCCTTAATAACTGTCTTTGTGCATTTATTCTTCCAATTGATTTCAGTGTGAAAATGAAAATGCTCCTAATATACAATTTCTGATAAGATTACAGATGGAATGATGCATCTTGAACAAAATTGTAAGTGTGCTTAAAATTTCCAACTAAATGTTATTATCATTATGCAATGGCAGTACTCCTATATATAATGTCTTTGTCTCCTTAAGGAATTTATATGAAATTTCACAATCATCTCTCCCATTTAATTCACTTTTTTCCATTGACCAATATTTTCTCACAATACAAAAAAACTACTAGAGTAAGGTATCCTAAGCAAATCTATGTTTTAAAATTCCCTGTAAGTAGTAAGGGATTGGCAAGTACATAAAGATATAAGCAGTCTAATGATTTCATAAGATACTTTATATTCATTATGGGTGTGTTATCACTTTACCTTCTCAAAAAACACCTAGATTTGCAAACTTTCTAAAAATTTTATATCTCTTTTCATTATGTGTTTTCATGTAATTTAAGGAATCCAAGTACAATGTATTTATTTTAATTATTAATTTTGGATGAAATGTAATTATATCATGTACCATTTCCTAGAGCCTACCTCCCAAGAGCCTAACCCTCTTTTTCAAGTTCATGGTCTCTTTTTCTTTAATTGTTGTTGCATGTAAGGATGTGGGGAGGGTTGGGGGGTATATTCCTAATATAGAAATACAGCCTGCTCAGTACACATAATGCTACTTTTTCATATATATTTCCAGGACTTGTCATTTGGCACTGGCTAAATAAGCAGTGTGTTTTCACTGGGAAAGACTATTCCTCACATGATCCTCATTCCTTAGGTGACTGTAATTCTTCTTGTAGGGTAGAGGCCTGTGAAATCTCCTCATTATCAGGTTAGCTTATCTACTTGTGTCCTCCTTGCTTAGGTCATGCTTAGGTGAAACAACCATGTTGGAAAGATTTCATGAGTCTAGCACATTTCTAGGAGACACATACTAGAGATGTAAGTACGCATGAAGGAGAGCAAAATAATGATGGTAATGTCTGAAAATGTCATAGGTCCTCATATTACTGTCTGTGTACTTGGAATTACATATATATTTTAATTGGAACGTTCTCATCTGAGCTAACAATTCTCTCCCCAATTGGTGCAATTGAATAGCGTGACTATCATGACCTTTTAAAGGTGGGTGCCAAGGAATTGAATTTGGATTTGATTCCCAGAGGACCTGAGATCTGAATCTTTTTCTGATAGTGTCTTTCTTAAAAGATTAGCTTTGTACTGGAAGGTTCAGTGCAAACTTCAAACTAACAGAAACGTTCAATCTTTCTACACAGCTATGATGTTTGGGAAGCACAACAACAATGACCCACATGACATGATGATCCTAAGGGTGCATTTGTAGCACTCATTTTGGCAGTAGAAAATAGAACTTTAAATGGACTTAAGGCCTGCTCATCAGGAAAGAAAAAATGCCCCGTGGTAGAAGCATAAACAATTTCCTGAAGCTAGTGAGGTCATGGATTTTGAAGAACATACAACTCTTTTTTTTTCTAAACCAGCATAATTCCTAAATGCATTCTAAATATCTATAAGAGTCCCTTGAACAAGAGGTTTGTGGTGAGATTGTGTCTCCTTGAAACTTCGGAGAAGCTCATCTTTGAAGTCTCAGCAGCACAGTTGCCATGAAAAGATTTAAACAATAGCACCAATAATGGAAATGTTAACATAAGTGGGAGGAAGATGACAGAGTTTCAACCATAGACAGTGAACTATGGGAAACTGGTGGTCCTGAGAGCTGGGATTTCTCCAAGGACCAACTGCATAACCCAGTTGATGATCCAGTCCCTGAGATCATATGTATGTAGGTACCATTGTAGCTTCATACACATATATGCACACACCACATGCACACACATACACACATATGCATACAGACACATGTGTGTATATGTGTCTGTATGCATATATATATGTATACATACAGATAATCCAAGAAAGGAAATTTCAGAGATGAGTGAATGAGAGGGGTTGAAAGGAGGAAATAAAAAGGAATTATAGTATATTTTAGAAATAAAAAATTATTTTAAAAAATAGACCAAAGTTCTAGCATTACCCTTGTTTTCTTCCAATTGGTATGATGGTTAGTGTTAACTATCAACTTGACAAAAGATACTCTTGATACAATAGCAACCTGGAAAAGGAAACTGGGTGTGCCTTAGTGTCACTATCTCAATTACATGCTGTGGAGACTCTGATGACCATTGGTGACAAAATTCCCTAACTGGGATCCTGAGCAATAACAAAGCTCCTCCTGCTGCTGATGCAAGTGAGTAACTGCTCCAAGCTCATGATGCTTTTATTTTTCTATCATTATGGAGCATAACATGAAATTGTGGAAAAATAAAAACCTGCTTCCTTAAGTTTTTTGTCAGAATGATTTATCATCTTATCATGAAAACAAAGTAAGACAAATGAAACACTTTCTTTTATAATTGTTTCATAACTTTTCTATTTACAAAAATGTATTTCATATACATCAACTAACAGACCTACTTGATGTAGTTTATTTAAATAGAACAATATTGATATCTCCCAAATTTGTACTAGATGATAAAGCAATGTTTCCAACAGTTTTGACAGATCTTACTGCTCAGATAATAAAATCGCTATTTTCATGGATATTCTGCTTTTTTCTCTTGCCAAGGAATACAGGTTACAACACTTAATTCTCACAATAAGCCTCTGTTGCACCTGGAGAAGGCATGTGACATATGCTAGGCACTATGATTTATAGGAGAATCTTCAAAAAGTACCCATGAAAAACCTGTTGTTTCCTTAGAAAGATATAATTGAATTGAAAGAACCCCAACATTCTTTTCACTTAAGTGGAGTTATTTTGCTGGACCCATGATGATGTCTCATGCAAAAGCCTTGAAAATCACAGATGCTGTGGTACCCAAGTAGTCCTTCTCCAGCTCTTCCTAAAACCATCTCATCTTGTAAAGGAGAGAAGAAAAATTGAATGCAAAACCCCTTTTGATTTAATTAGGCCAATACTTGGGAGATTATCCTTAATGAAGTAAAAGAGAAATATTACAAGATAATATTTCATCACTCAGTTGTGCTTATCACTTACAAGTACTGCCTGTTATAATATATTTCATCTGGCATATCTGAATTTATCAATTCTCTGATTTCAAATGTTACGCAGGCAATCCACAAGCAGTGATTACAAATCAATTACCTCAATTACTGATTTAAAAATATTTGTTTTATATATTAATACTAATATTTCTATATTTCTCCTCTCTTTTCTCCCTCCAAACTCTCCCATACCCCACTCCTTGCTAATTTCATGGTTACATATATATATATATTCTTCACTTTAGATTATTTATGTGAGAAGAGTAAAAATCTGCTTAGCTTGATTAATAAGAAAAAATAGAATGTGAACATAGATCATATTTCTCTAAAAGTAAATTATTCAAATAATGTGATTTTCCTTTAAAGAAAAATGTAAGTAATAGAATGTAAATTCATGACTCAATATGTGTATCTCTACCTTGTTTTCTTTTTTTTATTTTATTTTTTAATTTTTTCCATACATTGTTTTGTTTTATTTTTTCCATTCAAGAACATAATTAAAGAAATAAAATTTTTTTTCCTTTCTTCCCCTTCTCCCGGTCCCCTCCCACTATCCCCCCACCCCTCCTGCCTCCCCCTTCTTCCTTGAAAGAGGGCATGGTGCCCTGCCCTGTTGGAAGTCCAAGGCCCACCCCCATCCCTCCTGGCCTAGGAAGGAGTGCATTCAAAAAGACTCGGTTCTCAAAAAAATAATACATGCAGAAGAGATGGGTCCTGGTGTCATTGTTGATGGGTTCTCCATCTGCCAACTTTCGCCACCACATTCAGAGAGTCTGGTTTGATCATATGCTCATTCAGTCCCAGTCCAGGTGGATTGGTGTGCTCCCATTAGTTCAGGCACACTGTCTCAGTAGGTGGACCAGCCCCTCACGGTCCTAACTTCCTAACTCATCTTCTCCCACCTTCTGATCTTCACCTGCACCTTGGGGGCTCAAAGCCCAGGATAGCCAAAACAATCCTATACAATAAAGGAATTGCCGGAGGCATTACCATCCCTGACTTCAAACTCTATTACAGAGCTACAGTAATGAAAACAGCTTGGTACTGGCATAAAAACAGAGATGTTGACCAATGGAATCGAATAGAAGATCCGGATATTAATCCACAAACATATGAACACCTCATATTTGAC